>BMAV01020934.1:209743-225553 GCA_019973955.1 Trichonephila inaurata madagascariensis | reverse complement strand
CCCCCCCCCCCCCCCAAAAAAACAAATTTATATAACATAACTGATTTTAAAACTGTCCAACTTTTTTATTTAGGAAATTTGATATAATTGTGAGAGAATTGCTTTCAATTAAATGATGCATCAGCAGTGACGGTATCTAATCTTCTAAGACATTATCAGGAGTGAAGATGACACAGAGCTATCCAGACTTATACCACACCACGCAATAACTGAGTCCAGAATTTTACTGCAGTAACCTCCATTATTCTATAACACAGCATTTATATTGACCCATGTCCTATCACCCATAAAAATTATCAACTCTCTAAGTAAATGTGTGTGTGTGTGCACAGCACTTCTCGAAGTAAATTCGGAAGAAAATATGCGTGTGTTTATCTATTCTTGATTTATAAAAGTTCTTTCTCCATTCTTTTATAATGATTTCGATTGTATACATTGTTTTAAACGTTAAGAAGTACGTCGCCAATAATCTGCTGGGGAACTCCAATATAGCTTGAATTAAACAAAGAAACATTTCTTCACGGAAAACAAGTACAGTCCATAATTTGGCGAGTGGAGTATGTTGGCGAAATCCACAAGGAGAGATTTGACATGTATTGACATTCATGTTTGGGTTCAAGAGACAGGAAGTCCTTAGAAACAAAGCGGAAAAGGGATGTTCAAAAAGGGCTTCCGACTTCTTTTTTTGGTATTTGTGGGTGACGTCACAGACACGTCAATGGACACTGTAGTAATAAGCTAATTACAGGTCGTTCGCATTTAGAAAAATAGGAGGTCTGTGCGATAACGAAAATATCCGGAACGCAAACAAACATATGATATTTTACCTCGTGCGCATTGTCCTGAAGGGTGTCGCGATGTGTGCAAAATAAGGGTCAAGAGCAAAATTCCTTTAGTGTCCACGAGATAGAATGATAGAACAATTTGAACATTTTAAAAACAATAATTAAATGTCGCCATAATATACTTCAGTTGTAAATGTTGCTCAATGTTATTGGAATTGTTTTTAAATGAGAAATAAGTTGATTAGAGGCATGCTAAGACTTTCTGAAGCACTGGGCTCCTAGGCAAAAGTAAGCCCCACCGGCGATCATTCTTATAGAATTTGGAGTATACGTATGTAAAGTTTAGCAGATCCATCCATAATAAAATGAAATTTTATTAGGAAATTCGTTTTCTGTATCTTAAATATTAGCACAAAATCGTTAGCAACTGTTCACAACATTTAATTCTCACGGGCATGAAAATGACGATGGATAGGACAATGTCATTTCAGTCGGGAATTATATGTTATGGCAGGGAGTAGGCATATAATCCGAAATTCTCAGTTTTTTGGAGAATATGTCTGGGAATATCATTTGACGATTAAAATTTTTTGGATCATGATCATTTTGAGGCCAAGTCCATGGGCCACAGTTGGCCCATGACATAAAACACACTGAGGTTGACTATAGTTAATTGTAGTATATTGATTTATATGCTAATGCATTAACAACTTTTTTGAGTCCGAATATAAACACGCAATGAAAATCTACCACACACACACACACACAGTATTAAAATCAAAATCAAATGCAAAATTACAATAACACTTTAGTTTTACTACTTTAAGTGGGTAAAAGTTTTTTTTTTAGTAAAAGAAATTGTCGAGTTATTTTTAAATAAAAATTCAGTATATTTTGCGCAAAACATAAAAGGTACAACGTCAGAAATTGTTCAGCTCAATAAATGCTATGAAGATTGCAATAGGCCAGAGGTGGCCACATGCGGCCTGGAAACAGTTTTCCTGTTACTTGCCAAAACAATCAGAAAAATCCTTGAAATGAGATTGCATTAACTTGCAAGCTAAGACGGTATAATTTCAGCAAACACAATTTCAAACCTGATTTCAAAAAAATTGTAAAAAGTATGTGAAAAGGTACATTTGCCTTATTAAACTGATTCTAAAATTAAATATACTTGCAGATACTATAGATTATTTGAAATTAGCACAATAATTAAACTGAATAAAACTACCACCAATTTATTTAACTTTTATTTATGTATTTTTAATCCCTCTACTATTAGCTCACTCTCTCTATATATATTTATTTATTTATCTATCTAAGTGGAATTTTCAATCGTTTTAATATAATACATTTTAAAGCACTTAATTGAGCTGAAATTTAATAAACATGATTATTTGGGGTGACAATACAATAACTTAATTATAATTAATTAAAAATTAATTGATTAAAACTAATTATATTTAAATAATTACAAATGCAGCCACGTTGGCATCATTTTTGGCGACTTAGCGACCCTTTTGGTGACTTATGTCAAAACTTGTGTAAAGGTTTTTTTCTCACGTTTTAAAGCATTCAGTTGAACTGAAATTTTATAGACACGATTGTTTTGGATGACAATACGATACTTTAATGATAATTAATAAAAATTAATTACCACTTAATGTTGTGATTCTGTTATATGTATATACATATTTATATTAATTGTAACTATTCAATAAAAAGTAGCTAAAATAAAATTTTTTTTTGTTGATCTAAGTAGGAATTGACTTAATTTTTTTTTATATTACTTGTTATGTTGTACTTGTTTTACACTTTTCCTGAGATTCGAATTTAACTAATGAATGCCATTTTTAAAAAAAACGTGTGCTTTTAGGTATCCTTCGCTTCCACAATGTGGTCCTCGAGCTAAGATAATTGCCTACCCCTGCAATAGGCCATCGTTAAATTTTTAACAAACAAATAAACTAGTAGAAATTGCACTTGAAAGCCAAAAATTTTAATGTATCACAATTTTTATACTTAAAGGTACTTAGAATTCACTGAATTTAAAAAACAAATACAGCATATATATTTACTTTATTACTCCAACTCCCACGAGTTTGTACTCATCACTGACTTCTAATTACATAATTTGCAACCTTTGTGCACAATTAACCATTGTATCACCTTGACGCAAGATCACGAAATTTCGAAATATCATTCGCATAACCACCCCTATGTGTCCCGCCGTCTACTTATCGACCCGATAACTAGCAGTAGAAAAGTGAGAGGAAGGGGGGGAGGGAAATGGAACATTTCCGACAGCCCCGATGCACAGGAGTGAAATATATACACACTCAGGCACGAGAGAAAAAAAAAAGGGAGCAGGTGTTTGAAAAGAAGAGACCCTCAGGTAACCTTAATCCATAACAGCCGTATGATGCCCCTGCTGTTACCTGTTGGGTGATAGGAATACAACTTGTAAAGAAATGAGGAAAGAAAAAAACCTAGCACTATTCCAATTTTTTATAAAAAAAAATGTTGACAGATGTTCGAAAAAGAATGAAACGCGTCGGTTTTCTAGATATTGATGGTGTTGGTAAAAATATTTTAGAAATTATGTTACAAATGTATAGGGAGAAAAAAGATGCTTTGAGTAAATTCGTGTTATACAAATGGGGGAGGAAACGAAAAAGAAAAAATATTTTAAATAAATAAAATATAGAACCATGCTCGACTTATGTGCGAAAAGTAAAAATATATTACGTGAGTGAGTGAATATTAATGTCGCACTGTTCAGCTTCACGAGGGCTTTTGGTGACGGACCTCGTCATTTTGAACCATGGTCAAGTGACGAAGACGGCACCTGTGTGAGCGGGCACCCCCCCCTTTCCAAACTACCACACCACTCCAACGGAAGGACGTTTGAGCTCTCGACAAATTTAACGGGCATCGTACCTCTACACGGCGGGTCTTTCTGAAGTTCTCCTAGATGGGGTGGTACTGGGCTCAAACTCATGACACGCCAGCGACGAGTCCGTTACCTTGACCACTAGGCTACCGCAGCCAAATGTCCAGAATTGAAGAGATGAGAGTGTTCATTTATAACACACTTTACAGGCGACATGAAAATTATCACCGATACGAGTAACATCCCTCTACATAAAAAGTAAATTCAATGATACTGCTTTGCTCAAAGCAAATTTCCACCGAGAAATTGTTTCTTCTTATGGGAGCGTTAAGAATCAACAAATGCAACGCAATAGTGCTATGTCACTCGAGTCAAAACTTGAGTTACAGTAAATATAAAAATGGCAGACAGTCTGTGATTCATGAATACTTTTTTTAAAGTAAAGGTATACACTCATGCAAATTGTCGTGTACAGATGAAAGAAATATTTATAGAAACATTTGACATTACGACAAAAACTTATTGTAGCCATGGGTTCACATTTCTTGCTGAGTTAATGAGAGCTATATTAACGCCGCATTAAGAAGTAACACAAGGGCTATTGGCGAAACGGATCTCGTAATTTTGAACCTCGATCAAGTATCGAGGACGACACCTGAGCTGGCAATCCCCTCTTCAAACTACCACACCACATCAGCTGGAGGCCTTTCAGCCTCGTGCATCAGTACCTCTACATGGCTAGTCTTTAGTGACACCAGGACTTGAGCCCGTGGCACAGCGATCACCAGGTCACCCGTGCCATAACCATTAAGCTACCGCGGCTGTATTTTTTGTTGAGACTCTGTCTCTCACCTTTTTCCTATGTATTTTGTGCATTATATATTTTACGTACCCGTTTCTAGTTTTTTTATTCCTCTCACCCCGCTCCCCACTCATAAATTCAATGTCATTTCATTAAAACAAATAGAATTCATTTTTTAAAATATATTTTTAAAAATATATACCAAATATTTTTTTATATAGATTGGCCATTAGTAATGATTGTATCTGTACTCTACTTGTTTTCAAGAAATTAGACTTATTCCTTTTTCACACTATCAGTAACTATAATACTCAATTATAAGTAAAACATATTGTGTGAAAAAATTAAATTATAAATTTTATTTATTGATTCTATCTTATCCTCTTTTGAACAATAAACCTTCTTCGCGAGCTTTACAAAACTACTCACTTTTAAAAAAAATTGTCTCATTTTCAGAGCATGAATTAACTTTTTTTTTGAAAAAAAAATATCTTTCAAAAAAATTAAAAAGACAATAAAATGATATACTTTTTACATTTAAAAATGATCCATAAATGGAAAACATGTCAAAAGCCCTGTCACAATCCACTCTATCGTGATTGAATAACATTTTCATTAACTCCCCATTGAATGATTTCAAGCATAACCAGCAAGAAATAGGCATTTTTTTACCACTTATGACCCACACTGTGCGTTCCAAAAACCGATGCAATTTCACGCATGGAAAAATGGTTCGCTGCTTAGACCAATCACTAAACATGAAAAAAAGGCACATATAGAAAACACAAATCATATCTAAATCAAGAAACTCTTCAAAACATACCGATCGGGATACTGCGATGCACACACAAGATACGCGGCCAAGAATAACATGCTTTCCGATTGTTAGAGTACAACTTTGTTATCCAAACATGACTATGGAATTAACGATTCATAGTTCAGGAATAATTCGAATAGGAAAACGTTTTTATTCGCATTATGGTAAGCGTTAAAATACTGGGAAATACGTCGACGAGAAAACTAAACAATGAAAATAAAACTAGTTCTTAAAATAAACTTAATATTTATTTATATTTATATATGATTCACAATTGAGATTTAAAACTTTAAAAAATACAACACGTTAAAGAAGATTCATAGTAACATTTATTAAATCTGTTGTTTCGTATCAATATTGTTTCAAAGGAGCTATAAACAAACTTTTTCAATTCCAACCATTAGTTCACACTCTCCCTATATATATTTATTATATATATGTACAAATTTATATTATATATATATATATACCCACATATAAGACACAAAGATTTGCAGAAATCTAATTTGGGGACATGTTTGTGGCTATTGTTTGATTCCATTAATTCGAGGATCAGATTTGAAAATTTATTTCAACTTCTTCCAAGGGAAATTTCTGCATATGCAAAAAATGTAACAAGCCCTACAATAGTTTTTTTTAAAAAAGCTATGAGATTCGTTCAACTATTGTTTTGATATCTGTAGCAGTATTTTGTTTATCAATGTTCTAGGAGAGTTATTGGCAATGGAATTAGTAATTTAGAACAAAGATCAATTGCCAAGAGTGCTCCCAAGTTAATTTGATTATTATTGTCATAATTCAAGGCAACACGAGGGCTATTGGCGACAGCCCCCGTGATTTTTAACCACGTTCAAGTGACAAGGATGACTCCCTGTCTGCCATGCCCTCTCCATACTTTCACACCACACTCGGAAAAACTTTGAGGCACGACAGGCTTAACTACACGGCGGGTTTTCTGAGGTGCTTAGGTTCATATCCATGACTCGACAACGCTAGACATGAGTTCGTGACCATAACCACTCACTCGATTACCGCGGCCACGCACTCAAGTTATTGCATTCCCTCCTAATTTCCCCTACACTCAGTTTCCCCACCCCGCCAATGTGGATGCATTGAACCTCTCCATATTGTACGTTCATCAGCCCCTCTACATGCCGTGTTAAAAGTGACACCAGGATTAGAACCCACGAGTCGACAGAAACATTGCCGGCCACGAGTTCGCAATCATAACAACTCGACCACCAGTGGCGTAACATACACCCCCGCATTGCGGGGTGGGGGCAAAGCTTGACTGACACTAAGTACATATTTGGACTAGGTGCCAAAAACCTGAGTTTGCAGGGGGCCCTAATATTCTCCGTTGCGTCACTGACAACCACTATATGATCTAGAAAAGTGTTCCTAAGCCGTCGCTCCAAGAATAGTATTTTCCAGTCCATGGACCGGTGGCAAGTGTTTGAGCCATAATTTTGCGTCTGTAAATATCATGTAACTGGTCCAAAGTAATAACACCTTACCGGTCCGCTATAAAAAAAAACTGAAATAGTTTACCGGTCCTCAAAGTCCATTTGGGTTAGAAACACTGATGCAGAATATAATTTCAAGGATAAAAAGAATCAGCACCTATCTAAGTATACCCCAATACCTACGCTTAATAAGGCTGCTACTACTTATGATAACCCATAAGGTAACGTAACACCAAAAGCATTAACGAATCCGTTTTTAGTTATATAAGACAAATTAGGCAATAATTACACACATTATCTCATGACCCATCCATCAAAATCCGTTTATGCCATTCCAAACCTACGATTCACAAAAACAGAGATCTAGTTTACATAAAAAAAAGTCGACGGTGAAATAAAACCCATCTAGGCCACCTAAAACACAAAAAAGCCCTCTGATCTACTAAATTCGTCAAGGATGTGTTAATATCATTCTCCTTAATTACCTGTTCCAGTTACAAGAAAAAAACGGTTCTTTACATAAATGCACCTGTCCCCAATTTCACACAACTGCCGCTGGAACTGGAAATTATCCATATTTCAAGATCTCAATCGCTTTTTCAGATGGACCAGATGCTTTTTCCCAGAGCAATTAAAGAGTCGAGTTAAGTTGTCAGGTCCGGACGTGCCTCGAAACAACTGTTCTGCGTCACCAACCGAAAAGGTGGAAGAAAAAGACATGACCTCCGTTGCGTCTGTTATACGAAACTTTTCCAGTTTTTTGAATCGCACGCTTGAATGTTAATATGGTTAGGTTGGATTATTATGCTAAAACGTTGTCGCTGTAGTTTTACAATTTTTTTTTTTGTATAGTTTTATTCATGATTTTTTGTTTTTATGCGGGTGATGCAATGCTGTGATAACGGTAATAGTTAGGAAAATAGATAGTTAAAATTCTACTTGGTGACTAGCGGAAATGTGCCACGTCAACACAGTATGGAGGTATTCAAAAATTCATATCAGGTATTCTTTGCAACATTACATTTACTGAGTATTTCCACACACAAATGTAAAAAAAAAAAGTACGACAGAAAAATCTGAAGATGTCACAATCAGAGTTAACAGCGACAGTGAGGTTAACGCGGAAGAATCACCAAAAATCAGGCATTTTACCATGAAATCATCCAGCCATATCGTGGTTATATTTAAAAATTAAAATACAGAGAGGGAGGAGGAACCGATTAATTATAAGTTTAAAAAAAAAGACAACTGTACAAAATATTTTAAGCAAATGACATCTCAACTGATTATTTCAATATAGTCTAATCAATAAAAAACGCGTAAAAGAATTCACCCTCATAATTAAGAGAAGCTAGAGTTAATTGATTTCATACATAAATTAATTCCATTAAAATTTCATGAACATGCAACTTTTTGTTTCATTTTAATTTAAATTTGGAAATAATTACTTAAATTAATGTGAAGGTATGAAATGCATTGTGTGATACAAATCATTTCGTCGACTTTTAAGTGTATGCATCATATTGTTTTTTAAAAATTGTTTACTAACATCGCACTTCGAATCACGAAGGCTGTTTTGGCAGAAAGTTCAATGGGACCGAGCTAAGCCTAAACAGTGTATAACAGTTACCTCCCATTAAACAACTCCCCCCCATCCCCCTCTTACACACTTAACTCTTATAGATCAAAAATCATTTAAAGCAGGAGACGGTAAGTTTTCACAGAATTTGTTTAATTTGTTTCGAAGTGCAAAAGTGTAAACAGTACATGGAAAATTAAGAATAAGAATACAGGATATTGACGACATACCTCGTAATTTTGAATCACAATCAAAAGGCGAGGATGACACCTGAATTAGCACCAAACTCTCCAAACTTTCACTTCAATCAAATGAAGAGGACTTAGATCCTCGAAAGATGTATCAAGTATCAGCTCCTCTACACGGTAAATCTTCAGTGACATCAGGACTCGAGCCCACGACTCGACGGAAATAACGCCAAATACGAATTTGCGAACATGATCACTCGGCTACTTATTTAAAAGAGATCTCAATTACATCAAGAACACAGTTCAGTGAAAAATTTTGAATGAATCCCTGAGCTGTTTCAGTGAAATGATGAAATAATATTGTCAAGAGTTTAAAAGTGTTTATTTAACAAATAGGGTGCATCATTAAACGTAGAAGTAAGTAATACAACAATAGTCAATGAAATACACAAATTTATTCGAAACTAATTAACAAATAATTAGAAAATTAGGCTGGTAATCAATCCCTATGTTAATCCTATGGTGACATTTTTTTAAAGACATGGAGTTGATATTTAGGGGATTAATAGTACTACCTCTGTATGGTTAGGCAGTACAAGAACTCGACCCCCCCCTCAGGTGGCCCTCCCCCCTATATAGCATTTTGTCAAAGCAAATCCTGATTAGTTCATTTAATCATTTTACTGAAACAGTTCAGGGATTTGATAAAATTAATTGCTTTCATCAGGGAAATGACCTCTCCCTTAGAGATTTGATGAAATTCCTTATTACGCCATTTCCCTGCGACATATACACAAATGCATTACTCTCATTTTGTTTGAATATTTTCACTCAAACAGTGTTTCTCATGTTTTGTTTCCAACACTTTAACAAGCAAAGGCAAAAATCAATTTTGCATTATAACTATAAGAACTATATTTATCGAATACATAAAGATACTTTTTAATGACTACATTGTAAGCGTGTATATATATGGTACAGGAACTTAAAATACTATCGGAACACAAAAGTGTTCCACAAGTTTGGCACAGGTTCCTTAACTTTCGAAACGAACAATACGATAACAATTACACCTCCACTTTACATGAAATATTATGTTACACTTCTGTTTATAAACAATACTAGTTAAGAAAAGAAAAAAAAGGAAACATCCAAAATCTACATTCGAAATCTAGTTTAACCGACACGCTTCACCACGCTATCTTAAGCAAAGTCAAATAAACGAAAGTGCGAGAGACATGCTTCATGCAACTCAAGATATAAAAACAATTTTCCACCACACGATTTCTTCGATATCCCCTTCCCACGCCATCCCAGAACAAAAGAAAATGCTTCGACCCAGATTAGGATCAGGGAGCATCTTCAAATGATTGCTGAGACCAGACGTTCTTAACTACCCCTAACCACCCCGATAACATCCGAAAGGGACAATTGGACGTTATCAAAACCGTCACTTCGCAGGAACATCGTGGTTGGGCAGTGTCATTATGTGCGGTTTCTTGACGTAGAATTTGCACTTCTAAGACACAAACCGACACATAATTTGCATGTTTTATTCCTTCTTTTTATTAGATTATATACCGCTTGTAATACTTACGACTTTGAAAATAAACGGCCAATTCGATACTTTGTGATTTTCAAATACGTTTTGAGGTTTTTTTTAATATAAAACATTTAACTTTAAAATAAACATTTTCCACTAATCTGACTTTTTAACAAGTGAAACATTTTAATTTTTTTGAGAAGTTCTGTTAAAAGATATAGCATTAAGGTATCCGACTACGTTCGGAACCATGGTTTTAAAAAGCGCATAAATGCATAATTTTCATGATATTTATAGTGTCACTTAGATTAGAATACATGTATGCAATTCTTTTAAGGGCATTTTGACAAAAAAAAATTTATTTAAGTACAATATTTTGGCAAAAAATTAACCTAAAATTTTATTTTTTTTTTCAAAATGCTCTCCTTTTGTGAAAAATGCTTCTATTATAATAATATTTTGCCAGTATATAGCTCAGAACTCTGTACATAGGCTCAACTAGAATTTTTGAAATATATAACTTAAAAGTGGGTTTATCCATATTTTACGACGAGGAGAGCAATTTTAAGAAAAAAACGCCGATAATTATTTCAAATGGTTGTAACTCTGAAAATATTGTGAATTTTTCAAAATTCGTAGTTGAGCCTCTGTACAGGGATCTGAGCTATATACAGACAAAATATTATTATAATAGAAGCATTCTTAACAATAGGAGAGAATTTTGAAAAAAGATTATTCTAAGTTAATTTTTTGCCAAAATATTGTATTTAAATAATTTTTTTTTGTCAAAATGTCTTTAAAACAATTTTATACATGTAGTCTAATCTAAGTGGCACTAAATATCATGAAAATGATCCATTTATGCGCTTTTTTAAAATCACGGTTCCGAACGTAGTCGGATACCTTAAAGACTCCAATTAAAACTAAACAAACTCGAATCATAACTAGAAGGTAATTTTAGCACCTATACTGCATAACTTCTCCAAATTTTAAAATAACGAAGACAAACATCGTTTTTACTCAAAGAGTCGCAATTAAATGAATGAAATACGAAAGAAAACAATATTTTGTGCAACTTATCGTTCCATACTAGGATTACACACAGGAACAATAAATCGAGTCATTTTGAAATATGACAGATGATAAAAATGACTGACATTTCCTAGTGTGTGTACATCTTTCTCTATTCCTCTACATATAAACTTTTAGATCAAGTAAAATTTAAGTTATATATAGTGTTTTTTTTCTTTAAATTTTTTTATTTAAATAAATTTAAGGTATCCGACTACTTTAAATTCTCGAATTTCGTCGAAAGTTGACAAAATTGTTTTGAAGTTTAATTTTGTAGGCCAATTTATTAGGCTTATACAAATATCAAATTTTTTATTATTATTATTTTCTATTTAGTAGTACAAAAGTTACAATTGCTTTAGTAGGAGCGGATCCCATTTAAGAACATGCATTTGCCGACTTTAAAAAGTGTTTTACGCAAAATTTAAAACGGGAACAGAGATTGCTGAAAAGTTAAGAAAATTAACTGAAATTTTTTGTGAATGTTTTGCATGGTATTTTAGAATGGTTTTGACCAACATTTTTAGAAATTACCGTATTACATTATTTGCAATCATTTATATAAATATAACAGGAGTTTAAGCAATTTCATACATAGTGACTAAGATAAACTGTTAAATTTTTTTGCAAAAATTTTAATCTCATATTTTAGATAATTTCATAACTGAACAATAATGTAACATATAAACGTTCAGAAATTGAAAATTCATTCACAAACTTTTTTTGTTCAGAGTGAGTCCGCGTTAATTTTTATTAGTTTTCAGCAGTTTTTTTTCCATTTTGATATCAGAAAACTTTTTTCATTGAAATTTCAGCTTTTTACTCATATAACTTACTAAACAAATCTGAAAACCATGAAAAAAATCCTCGTTTCTATTTTAGAAAAAAAAAAATATTTTCGCATGTAAAATGCATACCATCATTAATATTGGATAACTCCAGACGAATATTATAATTAAATCGCAAATTATTAATATTTACATTAATGTTGCATAGCATTGAATAGTAATGCATACATTAGAAAATATTCAAATACACCTTAAACTTTCAGTAAAATTAAAAATAAAATTTTTAAAATTATATTAAGTTACCGCTTGCAGTATTTTTAAATGTGAATATTGAGTGGTCATTAATAAAATCAAATAATGTTCATGTTATTCAACATTTTTTGAAAGGAAACAAGTTTTAAAAATAAAGGTTTCCCAACTTTTGATGATGAATTAATATTGCTGTTTTGAAATTTCGTAATAAAATACCACTTATATTCATCATATGTTGCCATCCTAAGCAGAAACTTGTTTTCCTTTAAAACAAAGACTGTTTCTCTCCGTCAAAATGCACATTCTTGAAAAACACATTTATTCAAGAAAATGTTTCTTGTAGTGTTGTGTTGTGTTTTTATACTTCTATTTAAGTTTCTATAATTTCAGCGTTTTTATTTAAGTTTTAAAGCTGGCTGGATGACGTACTTGGTTTGTCGCTGGCCTTGTAAACCGGAAGATGCGGCCCAAGTCAATGGATTTTCATGATGCATAAAATCGACAGCGGCCATGTCGCATGATTATGCGGCATGTAAAAGATCCTTTGATGATGGCTTGGAAAGATGTTTGGCTTGGGTGCTCTCGGCAAAATTAAAACCCTTACAGTTTCGCATCCGCATCGCCAGAGTTTAGATGCCTCCCTCTGAGGAGGAAACTGGTCGTCAAAATTAACTGTGTCGATTGGTATCCACCTATATGGTGCGCACTCAAATGAGATATCAGCTCCCTGGGAATGTATTAGGTCTGCAATGGTAAAACACTAAAGCGCAGGCCCAGTGGAAATAATTTAAATTTTAATGTTTATATTTATTTTTCAGTTTCTATATCAACAATATATAAAAAAAAATTTAAGTCAATTCCTACTTTGGTCAACAAAGAAACATTTTATTTTAGTTACTTTTTATTAAATAGTTACAATTAATACAAATATGTATGTACATATGACAGAATCACACTATTAAGTGACAAAACAGAAAGCGATTTTCCTCGCAATTTTCCACTTTCCTTTTTAACTATTTTTTTGTTTGTTTTTTACTATTTATTCACTAATTAAATTTAATTATTCTAATAAAATAGTATAGAAAAAAGAAATCACAGTCTAAGAAATTAAGTCACCCCAGGAGGGATTCGTGTGAGTGAGTAAGTGAATATTAACGTCGCACTATTCAACTACACGAGGGCTTTTCAGGTGGGATTCGAACCCACGAACTTTGGATTAGAAGTCCAGCATGCTACAGGGACACAACAAACGAGTTTCCTTTCCAAGTTTTTATATGCTGTTGGACTAGTATTTTTGTTTGTTACTATTTTTATTCCTTTTTTAATTTAATTAATAAATTAATATTTAAAGAAAATTGTATTAACATTGTCAGCCGCTACAAGTTTAAAAAAATGTATTTAAACTTGAATGGATGAATGGAAAGTATTTTATTAAAGATTGAAAATTTGAACGATATATATATATATATATATATATAGGGTGAAAGTGAAAAAAAAAAGTAGAAATTGAATAAAACCAAATCAAAATATTTTTAAAAAAAAAATAAAATATTGCTCAAATATATTATCCAGTTAAAATATAACCGTATTAAAATATTGTTCACGTTTTCCCCTTAACTTTAAAGAAGCTTCATAAATCTTTTATCAGTTTTTTTTACTCATATATATACTTCCCCCATGCTTACCATAGATCAACAGTGACGTCAAAGATAAGCAACCGTATCGAAACTCGCCTGGGAGAGAAATGGGAGCAAGAAAGGATGGGGATCGTAAGAGGATGGAATTTGCTCTTCCGCATCACAACAATCCCGAGGGTGTTTTCGTGGCCTCTGATTGGCTGCCTTCGGTATCGATGGTGAATCGTAATTATTCGGTAGGAATGGAGCCGGCTTCGGCCGCTGGTTGTTGTGGCCGTAAATTGATTCAAGGAGGTATTGCCCTTCCTGTTGTTTTCTTTGACGATTGCGGAGGATGTGCGGCAAAGTTTCTTGACAGGTTTTCGATGTCACGTAATTAAGATGAGGAAGACTTTATTCTAATTTCTAAATTGAGATCAGGTGCCACGGGAATTTTAGGAAGGAAGCAGCTAGTGAATATACACGGGGATTTAAAATATTAGACTGATTGTGTGTTCTGAAAAGTTAATCACAAAGGGGAAGTCAAACAGAATTTTGAAATAATTAAATTTGACGCAGTTGACGTAAAAATAAGAATATTTTGAAGCGATTCATTTTTTTTATTTATTTTTAACAATTCTGAAGATTTGCGGTGACTTATTAGTGACACTTCATTCAAATAATGGGTTCGAATCCCGATTCCGCCAAGAACAAAATCACAAAATAATGGGGAAATTCAACGTTAAATTCAACTGGGTTTTTAAGCATTTAAAGGCAGAGAAGGAGCGTTAAGATTGATTCATCAGTTGCTCATTAACACTGCAGCTAAAAAAAACACGAAGATTAGTAGCAACTGACCTAATAATTTTGACCATGGTCAAGTGACGACCATAATTCAACAGGAACCCCACACCCCGAAATTCCACACCATTCCTACGTGAGCATTTTAAGCCTGGACAGATCGGCTCCTCTGCATGTCGGATCTTTGAAACCACAAGGCCTCGAAAGCCCGAGTATTCAGAAACAACGTTGTGGCCGCCGTAGCCGAGTGATCAAGGCATCGGATCGTGGCTGGCCTTGTCACGAGTTCAAGCCCAGTACCACTAAAAGACCCGCAGTGTAGGGGAGCGATGCACGTTAAATCTGTCGAGAGCTCAAACGTCCTCCCGTTGGTATGGTGTAGTAGTTAGGAGAGGAGAGAGGGGTGAAATCTCAAGTGTCGTCCACGTCACTTGACTATGGTTCAAAATGACGTGGTCCGTCGCCAAAAGCCCTCGTGTAGCTGAACAGTGCGACGTTAATATTCACTCACTCAGAAACACCACCAGTTCACGACCATAGCCGCTCTGCTACCGTGGCGACGTAGGGGAGAGAATCAGGACAGAGTAGAAAAAGAATGGAAGAATAAGGAAAAACATATGCTATTTCAGATGTTGTCACTTCATCTCAGTTAAAAAAAAGTGGAAAATATACCTGATAGCCTGTGTAGGTCCAAAAAGGTTCTGCATGCGTATAGAGCAGGGGTACTCCTTTTTTCCACCGAGCCTTATACATGTGACAATTATTTCACACGGTCCGCAAGATGAGGATTAATGGGGGAAGAGACGCTATAAGATCATTTAAAATGCGGAAAATGGATCGAAATATTAAAACTCATAATTTTGGATTTTATATTTTAAAACTATGTTAAACTCTATGAAACTCAAATAACAAAAAATAGGTTATAAGCATTTTTTTTACCTAGTTATGGAGTAATATTTTGATTTCCTTTCATCAATGATCCCAAGCCCATGTAAGTTGAGAAATACACATTTCCCTATAAAACAATGATGCAATATTTATACAGTTACATAAACAATTTTAGCTTTAAGAATAAAATCGATTTTTCCATCGAAAAAACATCTCATCATGACGCAATTATTTCCCAACACCTTGAACTTACCCCGAAAAGGATTATCTACTTCCTCGTTTTTATTCGAATGCCATTCTTATTATCTGATAAAATCAAAG
>BMAV01020934.1:192610-209343 GCA_019973955.1 Trichonephila inaurata madagascariensis | reverse complement strand
TTGTAATCGGGTGGGCTCGGATTCGAATCCCGAATAAGGCATCATGGATGTATCTTCGGGAAAAGAAGTCGGGCTTTCACCTGAAATGGATTCCTGTCTCGAATAGAAAGCAGCGCAGCCCTTCTGTTCTACGCTGGGATCATCATTTGCAATAAAAAATATCTATATTCTTCTGTGTTTGTATTGTATGTTTCTGTTCATCTATCTGTCTTTCGTATGTATTCCAGTTTGAAATACACGAAAATAACTTAACTCAGTGGCGCAACAGCTTATGAGGGCCAAGGCATGTATTCCCATCAGTGAAGTGCATGAGCAGATGTGTGCAGACGCAAAACCACAGTGTTTAGTTCCCAAGCAAGCTTGTACTCATTTATCGACCCACTGAAGGCCGAGTTGACCTTGTCCATCCAGGGGCTTTGAACCCCGGACGTGTGGCTTGGAAGCGCGGTACGCTAACACTCAGCTTCAGGCTTATATAAAGGCTTATTCTTACTCTTATTTCTTTTTTCTACTGCCCAGTAGTATAGGCAAATTACAGGTGAAGGTTGGCTGACCTGAAAACAATGTTTAAACCTGCAATCTTAGTGCTTAAGGCTAAGAGTTTGCTATTGTACTATTGAGAATATATTTTTCACTTATTATGTCTTTTTGTACCTCTATTTTTGCTATGCTTCTTAAGATTTATAGTAATTTAGTATGTTATTGATAGTATATATCATCAAGATGGATTTCAACTATTAAAAGACATTTGCTACTTTACCTACTTTCTTAATTTATACGAGTTCATTTAAACAAATTATCTTTTCAGTATACATCAAGGTATGTATCCAGAGATGACAAAGCTTTATAGTATTTTTGTCATGAATAAAATCAAACTTGACGAACAAAAAAGGAGTTATTTAAAATCGATTCCGTTTTGCTTTTTCTTATTATAATTTCTACAAGACTGTCATGTAATTGTCACTAGCAAAACAAATTGGGTTGGCTTGAAAGAACAATATTATAAATAAGAAACCACTACAAAATTTTTGGAGTTAAAAGGGAGAAAAAAGAACTTAATACAACTTTAAAAAAATCAGTTTGAAACAGTAGGTTGGTAGTTCCTAATACTGACAGTTAACTCACCAAACGAACAAGAGTTTTAAACAAGAGTTGCAGGAAAGAAAACACTGAAGATGAAGCACTCCATTCTGTCATCCACCCCCACCAAAGAAGACAAATGGGAATTCCCAAAGACAAAAAGAAAAAAAGGGGCTTAGGAATCTCCCCTCGCCCTCGGGAGATGAAGAGTATAGTTAGCAGTGACAAGAGAGAAAGAGAGGGATGACTTTTCTTCCGCTTCCCTTTTTGGGCTATCCCTCCGGAAAACGACTCACCCCCAAAGCATGATTCAAAACTTAACTCGGTTGCAGTTTATATTTTGTAGAAGTAATTATCGGTGCTCCTAAATTCATCAGAGTTTTATTAATGAGGGTTCATCAGGGGTGAATACAATTTCGTAAAATTCTCCACAAGTAAGCGGAGGACTAGTCCATTTTAAAACAAGATAATCTGTCATTCGGAAGAAAAGAATATCATCGTGTAATTTTATGGTATATGTATCATAATTTCTACAAGATTACTTTATAGAATACGAATTCCATTTTATTTAACATCGGACTTCTGTAATGAAATTCACAGGTGAAGGGCATGACCTGAGCTGACCTCTCAATTTCACAGATTTCCACATCACATCCTATCAAAAATCAAGCCATAGAAAACAATTGACAGCAATGAAATATGACGACGAAAAACTTTCCTAGAAGACGTTATACAGAAAAGAGCACTTATGTAATACAAAAAGAAAAAGTTATAATCTAATTAAAACAATAACGAAGTTTCATTGCTTTAAGTATTGTTAAAAAATTGTAAGGCTGTAATTCATTTTTTATTTCGAGACAGATTCTTTCTCGAAACATTATGTATTTTTTATTAAATGAATTTTAATGATTATTAATGTCGCATTTCGAAGAGACGTGAGCAATTGGCGATTACCCTTGGAGACTGAGTTGTTCCCCTTAACAGGTTTCAAACGAAAAATCAGCCTCCAGGATATAACCACCCCCGCACTCAGCCTTTGTTGAACAAAAATTTCTTCTCTCCTACCCCTTCCCTCAATTTTTTCAGAAGTAACAGAGAAGTTAACATAACTTATAAGGAAATTTTAGCATATAATTTTAAATTACAGGTGAGTTTTAGTTACTTGTTTGGACAATAATTATTAAGTCTCAAAATACACAGGTATCAAAAATACAAAGCTCAAGAAATATGCACGGTAAAAACAAAAATAATAACATTTAAAACTGTTTACAAAAAACAACGAATACAAGAATATTTCCAATACAAACTCAAAATCAGTACAGGAACAAAAATAAAAATAACTAAATGCAACTAAAAACCCCAAAAAAATTTTTTTCACAAAATACTAATTCTGATTTGTCATCTCTTTGAATGATGATACTTCCTGTTAATATTTTATTGGCCCTCTCTACTCATTTTATATAAATGAATCATATTTCTCGGAAGAAAACAATTAATTTTCCCCCCTTTTTAGGTAAAAACTCTTAAAACAACATAAAAAAAAATTTAGAAGCTATCTTAATACATGATTTTAATTTTGTATAAATAGATATTTCGTAATTTTTGAGCAGGTACCCAACTCAAAATTTTACATTAAGCCAATGGGAGGATTTTAAGCCTCGACATATTTAACATGCATCAGCCCACGACACTTCCGTCCCGTGTCTAATACAATAAAAACCAAGCTACCGCAATCACGGTTTTTTTTTTGTTGTTGTTTTTCAGTAGCATCAGGAATAGTGTATTTTATTCAAATGAAATACAATAGGGTATTTCTACCGATATTTTGAATGGAAATAAATTAAACACACCAAACTAAATACTTGTGTCTGCCACAAATCATTTTTACCTTCTTCGATGAAATCAGTACTTACATTAGCAAGAGAGTTATTTTATAGAAATTAAATTGACTAGTTTTGATGCCATATACGAGAGACTCGCACATTTCTAAAAACATTTTCCAAAAACATTCTCGACCCTTTCAGGAGCTTATTACTCTTCATTCAAAAAGAGGAGAGACAAATGTGACTTTATTGATCTACAAATTGGTCCTAAACGAAATAATATTACTCCGGGTTCTCCAAGAGTCACAATGACTAACGCTTCTCAAATATTTTTTTTCACCCTCTTCACGGGGATTAAATTCAGCGCTTACTTGGCAAATTCTGATTGCTCCCCCTTTGGCACCCCCGGTAACCAATTGCCACAGAATTCAACATTCTTTCTCTCTCTCAACTCCTTTATTAGATCTACTCACGCTAAAAACTTCACAGCACGTGACCCCCTTCCCTAACCCTCCCTTTCGAATTCTTCGAGCGTGAACGTGAGTGCATGAATGAGAAGCAATGTGCAATTTGAAGGGATTTTTTTTTCATTATTTATCCCTCTACTCTGGAAATTTTTTTTTTTTATTTTGTCCCTTTTGCTCTGAGTGATACCGTAACCATAGTAACCGAATCACGACGATAAACACAAGAGGACACAAGCGGAAGTCATAAAAAATAGTTCGTTAGGGAATTTATGGATTGAAAAAGCATTCGAGGGGAAAAGGTCCCAATTTTTTTATATATCAAAACTGTTTTCTACATTCTAACAAGGGAATTCGAAGAGAGATTTGATTTTTTGCCTCCTATTTCGATCGAATGAAACACTGATATTGGAATGTTACTAAAAAAATCAATAAATTATTTTTTTACACGGACAATCTTTCAGATTTGCCAGACGAAAATACACTTTTTTTCCCTTTGATAGATTTAGTGTTTGATTAAATTTGTTACAAAACACTGTAACAAAAAAAAAAATTTTTTTTCTTCCCCAAGCTTCAATTTTTTTCTTCCCCCAAGTTAGTACTTTTTTTCCTTCTAATTTTTTTTCTCAATTATTCATTAAAACAACTTGTAAAAGGTTATGAAATAAATGAAAATTGTTTCATAATCAACCAAAATATACACACACACAATCTGACAAAAAAAAAAAAAAAAAAAAACCGGACAAAAACTCCTTCTAAGACTTAAACATTTAACGTTAGCTAAAATATAAATGAAATATCTTCTCCATAGTGTAATCAAGAATTGAATTTTAAATACATTTAGTAATGATTTTTCAAGCATACTCCAGAATTTTATACCTCGAAAATAACACATTCTTAAACACGAATTTATAATATTAATTAGCATCAATTGTATTTTTATTACATTTTTTTGTACATTGGTAGCATAAATCCTTTCTAATTATTCAAATTGGTTGCGAATAAGATAATAATCTAGTTAAATGATTTATTTGGACTGACAAATTACATCTCATTTATAAGCAATTTAAATACATTGTGCTGAAACAGTATCTCTTTGGTTGACCGACGATGCATTAATGTTCCTCTTCGAGATTGTTGGATAATTATAGGACAAGTGCGGGGTATCATTTTAATTTCGATTTCGTTTGAGGTAACGCAAGAACATGAGGGTTGTTGGGGACGGATTTTGTAATGTCGAGTCACATAAAAGTAACGATAACGACACCCTCTTCAATTAACCGATATATGTTGAAGAAAGCTTTAAAATAGCGAGCTGGTTAATATTAATTTATATCGTACAAGAAGCAAACCAAAGGCTGTTCGTAATAGAGCACGTAATTTTGAGTCTTGGTAAAAGACCAAGACGACACGTGAGTTGACACCTCACACCGTACCGAATTGTAACTTGTATTGCTCAATATCATTTTTTAAGAAAGCAGTAGTTCAAAATCATTATTCAGCGAGATTGAGTGTTTATCACCGTCGCTCTATAAAGCAACATACAGGCTGATGGAGAAGAACCTCGTACTTTTAAAATTCGGTTAAGTGGCACGCAGGCACATCTTAAGGCAGGAGCCACCTGGGCCCAGGGCCTCGGCTACAATGAGGATCTCGACTCAGCCTTAATAAGATCATGTTTCGAATAATTTCAACGGTTAAATGTCATTTTCGGTTGTGTTCTCCGAAAAGCTAGGAATTTCGGACGATACGTCAGCTGGCTACATGTGAAAGCCGTCATCGATGTATAGACCTAGACCTCTACAACTATACACCATCATTAACCATTCAGTCAAAAGGCGGCAGTCTGTCGAGCTGGTTTGTGCGATTGTAAATCATACACATTTATTTGTTTTGGATAATTGTTTGTACGAGTATGTGACAATGTATGAAATGTACTGTCTAATTTTATGGGTCATAGTTGGAGCCTACATTTAGGGGCCCAGGGTCTACTTTGTACTCCAGGTACTACTTTTGCGTAGGGGTCCAGGGTTTCAAGAAGTCTTAAGACGTCCCCTGGTGACACGAGGACATCTGAAGTGGTACCTCACTGTACACTTCGCCAGTGCCTACGTAAAGGACTTAGAATCTCGACATAAATAACGTGTATCAGCTACTTTATATAGCGGGTCTTCAGTGGCACCAAGACTTGAACACAGTACAGAGCAATGATGGCCTCAAATCCGCGATCATGACCACTTGGCTACCGCGGCCACATCAAGATATCAATACTAGCAAACACAAAACTTGACGATTCCTCACAGTAAACCTATGCATTCCCGTATTTTTCAATTCCAACTATTAACTCACACTCTATGTATTTATTTATTATCCTCGTTGAATTTTAAATCATTAATAAAATACATTTTAAAGCGCTCAATTGAGCTGAAATGTTATATACATGATTATTTTGGATGACAATACAGTAATTTAATTATAACTAATAAAAATTAATTGATTAAAACTAATTATTCAAAGAATTACAAGTACAGCCACGTTGGCCTCATTTTTGACGACTTAGCGCCTTTTAGCGACTTGTGTCAAAACTTGAAAAGGTTTTTTTTCTCACATTTCAAAGCGCTCCTTTGAGCTGAAATTTTCTACACTATTGTTTTGGGTAAAAATGCAATTAATTTAACTATAATTAATTAAAATTAATTGACTGAAACTAATTATTTAAAGAATTACACAAATACAGGCTCGTTGATTTCATTTTTAGCGACTTGTGTCAAAACTTTAAGATTTTTTTTTCTCACGTTTTAAAGCATTCAGTTGAGCTGAAATTTTATATACACGATTGTTTTGGATGACAATACGATACTTTAATGATAATTAATAAAAATTAATTACCACTTATATTTTACTTTTTATATTGCTTGTTATATCTGTTTTGCAGTATATGTTTGTAGAGCAATAATAAAGAGCATGAGTCGTCCAAAATCGGGATAGGTTTAAAAGTCCAATTTAAATTACAGTTAGAAAAAAAAAATGCGTGGGAAAATTCATCCAACGAGTTGATTTCAAATAAGTGGCATTGAACTTTGAAAATAAATGATAATTACAAGTAGAAAAAAATATTTATCGGATGTTTTTTCTAGTATGTTTTTTTAAACATCTATCCCAGTAACAGCTAAATACATATTCAAGAATGTTGAATGCATGATTATTTTAAACGACTTTTTCATGATTCCGCTTACGAGCTGTTTTAATGAGGCCAATTGCCTGTGCAAATGAAGGTATTATTCTATTACAATGTATTATTTTGAAAATAGGAAAATTCTTATAAAATCATAAAAGGTCAAAGTAAATCTTTTTAATCGTTGAATATGTATTTTGCAAAACAATGAAATTATTATTTGAATATTAAAATTATTTGGCGAATTGTTGCTTGGTTGGCATATTTTATTGGCGCAAAGGTATAATAAGGTATTTATTATTTGGCTCACATTGCGCCAAACATTAATTAATACATTATCAAATAGCTACTATATATACAGCTTATTAACTTGCATATATCATGTAAATAAAATTACAAAAGTGCACGTGGGGAAAGAAAGTTGAAAAATTATTTGGATGAGTAAGATATTAACCTTAATTATCAAATCTAGAGTTAAGCCTAATTATTTCCCTTAATTGTGCTTAATTCGTATTAATATTTCAAAAAAAAGCATAATGCTTAAAAAATTTGAAAAATACTCCATTAGGAAATTTTTTTAAAAAAATCTTTTATTGAAAAAATGAGATTTAAACATGTTTTGAACATTTTCCACAGAATGTGCATATAAAACGTACTTTTATACTCGATCTTTGACTAAATTTAAACTTTTAAACTAATACCAGAAAAACAAATGAATAATACTTTTTATACAATATTTATAGAAATGATTTAAAAGAAATTATTAGATTTTTAAATAAAATGGATAACTGCGATATATATCAGAAATATCACATCTGAATGTCGTTCATCACAAAAAAAATTCAAAGACTTTTCATAGGCTTTTCAAAATCGGATTAATTTTCTTTTTATTTCACAACATTAAATTTCGATATCTCACGTACCAGTAATAGATTCATTTACCAGTAGCCTATAAAGTAGCATTACATAAGTTTTTTTGGAAATGTGAATTTTTTGTTACAAAATTATTAATTAAAAATTTCTTTTGCAAATTTTTTTTAGCAAATTGATAAATTAATAAACTATTACATCGACAGCATTATCAAAGAGTCATTATTCGAAGCACTCATGCATAAAATGACAAAATCAATCAAATGGAAAAACAATTGAAAACGAATGTTAAGATTTTTCCCAAGTTGTATCAAGATGAAAAAAAAATTCTTACAGCTCTTTTGTCTTATTCAACGTCAAAATCAACACGAAAACAAAAAAAAAAAGTTAATTGGAATAAAAAATAGCAAAAAAACAATATCGTCTGCTTTTATTTCATATATTTTGCTTTTTTTTCATTATGCGTTTTGGCATTTGTCAAAAAATCGTCTGCTTTTTATTAAACACTTTTTAATTACGAGTTTCGCCATTTGCAGACTTCCGCGGGGGAAACGATCTCTCGCGTTGTAACGTGGGAGGTAACAACGAATAGGTCGTGTGATGGGGTTGAAGAACAACTACAACAAAAAAAGTTTCAAAAAAATTCATGAAAAGAACACGGAATAAAATAAACAGCAAAAGATGTTCGAAAAACGTGTTGGAATGTACTACCGTGCGATAATAGCTCAACTATTCTCTACCGCTGTAATTCGTGGATTAAAAATCTACATCGTGTTCTACGAAAGTGTTTTTATTCATGAGGTTCGGATCGCTTTTTAGAACATTTTTATTCTTTTTTTTTTTCTCTTAACATCTACCACTTAAAGGATGTTTGAGTTAAATAGGCACTTATACATAAAAATGAATTCTGAAAAAAAAATTCATCATTTTTTTACTTTAGTTGAGAACGAAACGCATTAGTGAAATTAATTTACTTGAAATTGTAATTATAAATATCACATTTGAGGGAAAAGGGACTAGGGAAGAAATTGAAACTTTCAAGTATTCTTTTTTTTTTTTAGTAGAAACGGATTTAATTGCTACTTTTTCAAGCATTTTTTTACGCACACTAAAGAAAATGAGAATGAATAAAATCATTCTTTTAAAAGAAATTAATTTGATGATCTCTGCAACATGACATAATGGCATTTCATTTTTTTTAACGATTAAAAGCGCATGCGTATAACAAGAATGAAAAGCAGATATTAAAAATACAATGAAATTAATTATAAATGCATCACTATATCTTCAGTATTGAGAAATTAAATTTCCTTAAGAAACTGATTAATTATTTTACTATATCAACTGTAATCATATTTTAAAATTTTCACTATTACATTAAAAAATATTCAATATTTTTGCTGCGATATTTAATTGAATAAACCGTTAAAAAACTAATGTTTAATACAATAATATATAAACTGAGAACATAGACTGTATGCATAGCAATGAATTAAGCAACATGTAACAGAATTAGTAAATATATAACATTAGGGTTGCGATATGCAATATTAGATATAAGTAAATTTCATATCCAATGCTGAAATCCGTGATTCAATTCAAAAGAACATCTTTATAAAACAAAAATGAAGAAAATAGAAAACTATAAAGTAATTCAATCTCTAAAAAAAAATTCAGAATGCATTTTTTTAAAAAAGATTTTTTTAAATGCAACATATTTTCAAATTTATGAATAACTTTTTTTATATTCTTTTTAAACACAAATTTAAAAATGTTTTTTTACTTACTGAAGAGCAAAAAAAAAATTATGCATGCTCTATAAAATATGTATAAAAACAAAATATTTTCTAATAAATATTAACAAATATGTTACTTTTAGTAAATATTACGTTGAAGGTAAACGACAGAGCAAAAAATAAAAATTTAAAGCGAAAAATTAAATAATTAGCATGATAAAAATTTAAAGGTAGAAATTTAAATTCCACACCATTAAATTTGGGCCGTAATATACATTTTTTAACGAGCATTTAATTGGATTGAATGCATATAATGCAGTTCTAAAATACACGAACATTCCAATATTTCATTCTAACGCAAAACAATTGTCAATAACTTTCAACCAAACACCAGTTAGAATAAAATATTCGAATGATAAACCAGTTCTTCAAAAAAAAAAAATAATAAATACTAATAATAAAAAAACCTTTATCTCCAACGTACTGAAACATTCTAGGAAGATAAAGACGTTTACGAAGAAGAAAAGATATTTAAAAAATAGAATAAAAATCCCAATAGAATTCTCGCCATTACCCACCACGTTAGAACAAACAAAACGTTCCAATGCCACCGAATGTAACTAAAAATTGAAAATAAAACAAAAGAAAAAGAGAAAGAACTGGCGAGGGCTCATTAGGCTTATCTTCTGCTCAGTAGACCGGAAACACAAAACCAAACGATAACGAAAAACGCGAGGGCCGCTCAGAAAACAAAAATGGCTGACGGAGAGACAAAGGCGGATAGAATTCCTAGTAACTGTCTGGATTGTAACAGCAAACGATAAGATACACAGAGTGCTATAAAGTAATAAAGAAAGAATAAAAAATATGGAAAGGGCATTCCTTACGAAAAAGAAATTATATATTTCAGATTCCAATCGTATTCTTCTTCAGGAACAAAGTTATAATTATTTTTGACTAATGAGTTGAGACATTAATTAAGGTAATTAACAGCTGTCATATTTATTACCATTCAACATCTACATGACATGAAAAAGAATTCGAAGAAAATTAATTATTTGAATGCAACTGTATACTAGCAAGATAAAAATTCAATTATATGTTCTAAAAGAAAATGAAACATACAAATTAGAGCTCATAATAAATATTTTATTTTGCTTCCTTAAAGTGAAGATCTAATACACACCATTGTTTTAAGAATATTTTGGCAATAAAGTATTTTGGTTATTAAATATCATTGTAGTATCAAATGTTATAATAGAATAAATTTGTAATATTACAATAATTAATAAAATGAATTGAAAATTTTAATTATATTTTTACCTTAGAGAATACATAAGCTTATTTTAACAATGAAAGGTCAAGAAAATTAAAATAAAACAGATAAACTCTGCCATCATTAAAAATTTAAAGACCGATTACGCTACATTTAAGTTTATACTCTGAAAGCAATTAAAAATATGTCAAATAATTAATTGTAATTTTATCAAGGTATAAGGAAGCATAGGAAAACTTACATATCAGTTCGTCAGGAACAGATGAGATTTAGTATGCTGTATATTCGTTCATTGTAAAAGATAATTTCAAAATAGCATAGTTGCAAATATATTTGAATAGCAAATGCTTGAATTCTGCATTCTTTAAAAAATAGCATTTTAACACAGAGGAACATATTTTGGGATATGTATTTGGTATAAATAATTTTTAATTTATGCAACACGCTAAAAAGAGTTAAATACAAAACTCTTAAAGCAAAATTATTACAAAATATTCCAATGGGCTAAAATCATGTGATGGCATAGTCACATGATAATGACAATCCTATGTTTCAGGCATTCCATTCAAAAAAGCATGTGATGTCATAATCACACCATAAATGCAATCACGTTTCTCCAGCCAATCAGTTCATGCGTTTCGCTCAGTGGTGTAACTTACATCCTCGCAACCCCCGCATTCCGGGGTGGGGGTTCAGGACTCTAGGTGCCTAAAGTCTGACTGATGCCAAGTACGTACCCTTTGTAAGATCCAGCTTAGGGCTCGAAACCTGACTTTGCAGGGAGGTCCTAATATTCTCCGTTACGCCACTGGTTCCGCTGTTGCCAACGTCTGCTTTTTGTGGAAACTTTCTTTTAAAAAGTAATTTGTCAACAATAGTGACATGCACAGGTAAACAAAATGTGTTCGATTATTTAAAAGTACATTTAAAGTGTATATATATATATATAATTTTGAAAAAACTTTATATCCTTACCTAAATATTAAATGTGAAATTTTTTCTATATTTTACAACAAGTACTAGTCTAATGTCAATTTGTTTTCAATTCAATGGAGAACAAGTGATTATATGCATCACGTGACCATCAAGAATTTAGACCACTGAGTACAAGGTGCATCTTGAAAATAAGTGAATATTTTCGCTACATAGAAAACGTCTCATTGAAAACAGAAAAGCATAAAATTACTCAGTTCTACACAAAGAAAAGGATAACTTAAAAGAGAAAACAATTGACTTGTGACAGGAGAAAAAGAACATTTCAACTCCTCTGTGATACAATGTACACAGTAAAAAGTTATCAAGAAAAGTAGACAATGTAAGTGCTGTAATCACGACTGATCTAACAACACGAGGCAGGTAAATGAATGCTTAGAATTGCAAATTTCGATCGAATCTTCACTTTTTTTCATTATTAAATTTTGATCGCCAAGTCTAAAAGTTCAATAAGTGATGTAATTTGAATAAAGAACAGGATGGGCTTCCTGAACACCTTCCAATACTGTCGTAGCCATTGTTTGCACTGCATAATCAAGTTCCGCCTTCACTGAATAATTTTTCCTTTTCTAACTCAGAATTTATGTATAAACGTGCTGTTTAAAAATAAAAAGTTTATGCTACATTTCTAAACTGCTCTAAAGCAACATTCTTCCTTCTAAAACTCTAACATTTTACATATATTTTTAACAGATTAAAATTTTTTATTTGTATAAATTATTTAATTTCAAAGAATAAAACTCCTACGACGTCATAGTCACATGATAAAGGCAATCAGGCCTTTCCGGTCAATCAGTTCTGGTGCCTCATTGTTGCCAACTTTCCCTTTTTACAGAAACTTTATTTTAAAAAGTACATATTTGTTAATAACGCACACAGATAAACAAAATGCATTTGATGTAAAAATAACCAAACCGAAAAGAAAATATTTTTATCTTGATTTTAAAAACTTTTTGAAGAATCTTAACACTTGGATATCTTCCCGATTATTAAATTTGAAATTGTATCTGGATTTTATACGTACAATGACAGCTTTGAATTCAACTGAAAACACATGATTAGAATTATTGTGAATTTAGTCCATTGTGGTTTTAGTTAAGGTATCCTCCTTCCTATAATTGATTACCAGAAAGGGACTTCGTAACATAGAACCACAATGCAAGTGCCCTTTGTTGAAACCTGAATTTCATATCGTGCCACTTGATTACTTTGAATTGCATTTAAACTTATTCAATGTTCTGCATGACTATTGTAGATGAAATAAAGCTTTGATACTAGACACCATTGACTCCTAAATATGAAATTATATTATTCAAATAGTTATATCATATCCTCCTTTACCAACGAACCATCACGGGACATTATTATGCAGAATTAAGCAAATGTTTATAATGGACTTGAATAATAATTCTAATGACACAAATGCAAGATCTGTAGATGAGTGGTGAGAATTATTGCAAAATGGAACTGAGTAGTTGTTAGATTGAATTTAATGATATATGGAACATTGCTACAAATTGTTTACCAAGAGTTTTCAAATACAAAATATGAATCTGTAGGTATAATACTGTGTTATACATATATTAAAAGATAACGAGACAGTTAATTTTTTTACGATGTGATGCAATATAAAACGATAATATATAGGACAATCGTAAAATTAGAATATCATTAGTAACAGTGCTTCAATTCGATATTTTTAAAAATTAAAATTATAATTTTAAGCAGAATAGCTTTAAAGTGATTTTTAGTCTCTACAAGTATGTAAAGGATGTTTCAAGTGATCGAAACTCATTTTTTTGAAAAAAGATCGCATGGAGTTTGTAATAAGAGTAGCAAGATATTTTTCATAGTCTTATTTTATCTGCAATTGTTACGTGTACTTAATAAATTTTTATTAATACAGTATCTCAGTACCCCAAAATATTTTTTCAATATAAACTAAGTAACCAAAGTAAAATTTACATAAGAATTGTTATACATTGTGAAATTTTTTTAAAAATGTTCAGATTTGCTTATTTAATTTCTCTCCACGAGACTTTTCTTCCCACGAGATGTTTATTCATCTAAATAATGAGCTGCTACATTTAATCAGACTTAGAATTTTTACAACACCGAATATTTTTCATATGCATGTATGAAAAAAATATTATTTATCCTAAATAAATTTTATATTAAAAAATATGCATTTTAATAACATTAAAAAGTATATCAAAAATGCCATTTTGAAGGACATACCTTAAATAGAAATACACAAAAAAATTTGGCAAGAAAAAGTCAAAAGGGATATTTCAGACGTATCATAAATTAATTCATTGCATTTTAGCATTTTAATACACTGCATTGAGCTTTTAAGTGTAAATGTTCACTAATAATTAAGACTGTTAGAAGAACATGGTGCTTTTACAACAGTAGCACTCCTCTGTAAATGTACTTTCTGACAAGCATCATCGCTCTGCAGCAAAAACAACACACAGGAAAACTAAACAAACCTTGAAGGCAACATATGCGTATAGCCTTCAAAATCATATTCAGATCTAGAAAAAGTTAAATTAGCTTCATTCGACCTCTAAATTTCAAAAAATATATATATTCAATTTCCTTTAAAGACCTTACATTACATTCTTTTTTGCGGTATAAGTTTCAACATTACGCAAATTAAATTAATAGAAGACGATTAATATATTTGAGATATACTCTTGAAAAAGATATATTCCATTACATACATAACCAAACAAATGGGAATAACAAATTATGAGCCAGTTTACTCCGTTAATTGACAAGCATTGCCAACTCGCGTAACTGTCCGATTCGTTTCACAAGGCAGGCACATGTTTCGTAATTGAAACGGCATACGACCTTCTTCAGCTAACCTTATTGGAGGACGCGAAAAGAGTCGTTATTGTCAGTAACAGCATGAAGAGGCTGACATTGCCATCTGCATGTTAATAAATTCCACCCAAATACCTATTGTTTATTAGCATTCTCCAGGCCTTTGGCGGGATCTGAGTTTTATTGTTGCTTAAGCACTTTGTTTCTGACGAGAGCGAGGTTTCATGGCGGTGACACAGTGAAACTGGTGCCAGTTTTTTTTTTCGTAGATAAAAGTTTAAGAATGTGTAAGAAAGTAACAGTTTGAAGAAAACATCATTTGATATTTTAGCTAATATTAAAAATATTGAAGTATTTATATATGGATGCTTTTGATATTTCCTCTGTGCATAGTCAGAAAAATAACTTAAGAGGTTATTATTTTAATTTAACAAATGTAAATAAATACTATATATGGAGGTTTTATGTTGTTTTGAAGAATAAACACTATTAAGATCTGGAGATTTCAAACTATGAGTTGCATAATTCGAATGTAAAGATGTTATTTAAAAAAAAAAGCAAAATATACCCATTGTATGTTAGATTATTTAAAAGATATAAAAACTCTAAATTAATGTTATTTTAATTACCGTAAAACCCAGCGTATAACGCCCTTTTAACACAAAATAAAAGATCGAAATGTACGGGTGCGCGTTATATGCCAGGTATAAAAATGACAGCATTTAATAGAAAAACAAGATGAGCACAGAAAAAAATTAAGGTTCTACAAATATCAAAATACTGTCTATTTAAAAGAAATGACATACCTTATGAACTTAAAGTGATGTAGATCTAGAAGTATAATATTTTTTACTAAAACTTAGAATACCTCGAATAAATAACTTCAAAACGTAAGTACACTGAGCTCGTACATTTCAGGTTTCTTCGTAAAAAAAAGGGGGAGGGGTGCGCGTTATACAGTGAATATACCTAAAAATTAAAAATTATAGCTTGAAAGTATAGGTGCGCGTTATACAGCGTTGTGCGTTATACGCCGGATTTTATGGTAAATTATTTTAGAATCAAAATCAAATAGTTGTAAACGAATAAGTACCATTCGGATTTATAATACAAAATAGAATTCATTCAAAATATTAGAGCTAATTACACAGGGTTTTTCATAATTCCTTCTGGGATTTCGAAACGCTGCAGTAAAAAAACTAAGATGAATAAAGCAAAAAAAGAACATCTGAAAGAATACAGAAACACACACAATTCAAGTTTTATTTATATATTTTACAAGGGTTCTAAGTAGTTGGGTAGAGTGAGGCAGGAACTGGACTATAGCATTAATGTATGCCGTGTAACCAAGATGTCACACAGAACACGTGTAAAATATGTAAGTAAAACTTAAATTGTTTTCGTATTCTTTCAAACGTTCTTTTTGTTGTCTTTGTATTTAGTTTTTTCTTTTACTATTGTACTTCGAAACCCCTACGCATTAGAATTACATACTTTTAATAAAATATCTGCTGAACAAAAATGGCAAATTGAAAATTCAGGTAGCTGAATTAATGACAATAAGTATCCAATAAAAAAAAAGAATAAAAGAGCAAAAAAAAAAATCCTTAAAAATAAGATTTCTATTTTTTCGCAAAAAAAATCACATTACTTTTGCAGTCTAAATAAAATGTTTCAATTCTTTTTCAAATCTGTTTAGAGTTTAGTTAGCTTTAAACTAGTGTTTACGATTCCAAAGCAAAACTATTCAAATATGCTTACAACAACCTGAAACGTTGTAACAAATTTTAAAATTTCTATTTTTAAACTCTACAATCTAGAGACAATAACATTACAAGAAACAAATCCTTCTTAATGCCAAAAAAGAAACGTTCTATATATAAAATCATCTGCTACTAAAGGTAAAAAAAAAGGAAATCACAAATAAAACTTCCAGACTTTTATCACACTTCCACAAATCCTCATCCTTGAGATTACTTGGCCGTTCCAATCCATCTCTCTTAATAGAGCAGTGATACAAAAAAAAAATTCAATAAAAAATATATAAAGACAAAAACGAAAGGGACAGTAGAGAAAGATAAAAGCGGAACCCCTAAAAATAAAAAAGAACAAATCTTGAAAAACTACAAACGAGAGACAACGCCCTCTGGACGCAAAGTGTGAATTATTATCCTATTAAAGAGAATATGTTACGTCTTCTTTTTTCGTTGATAATGGTTCTCATCGACCGTTTAAAAAGGTTCAGAAGATTATGGTAATGTGAAAGTGTTCTTTTTCAATATTTTTCTTTTTCAAAAAAAGGCTTAAAATGTTTTGTTTGAGAAAGCTGGTCTGCAATTTAATTGAATGTCCATTTAGAATTGGAAATGAAAGAGGTTTTTATAACTGTTGATAAATAAAACGATTTCAAATTCATGTCTACAACTTTGAATTAAAATAGAATATCTATTTTAACTCATGCTTGTATTCATTTACTTAAGAAAA
>BMAV01020934.1:180249-192600 GCA_019973955.1 Trichonephila inaurata madagascariensis | reverse complement strand
CTCGCTATGGTCACCGCTACAACACAGTGGCCACAACCGTTGTTCGTCAAATTGAAAAATCACAAAATAATGAAAAATAACAAATAGATCCACTTACCGATTGTATTCAACCATCCTTCAACCCTCGTTGGATATTCGTAGAGCATTCCAGATCTTCTCGAATACATGATTATTAATTTTCGCCGATCATGCACAGAAACGACGATTAATGAATTAAGATTGTATCCAGGCAAATAATCCAAGATAGATTCAGGACGTCATAATCCTAATCCTACGATTGCAATAGAAAAAGTAAGGTTTTTGATCGTACTAGCAATCAACAGCACAGAGAGAGAGCTACATATCAGGAGGAAAACGCTAATAACCTTCCGTATTGAATCTCAATAACCGTCTGACTGAGGTTTGGTTCTAACCGCGCATCCACATCGCCGGTAGAGGGCGCTCTGCGATATTTATTTATTTTATGCCGTGCACGTGAAGTGGTGGTCTGCTTTCTGACATTAGTATCTCCTGCGAAGAGTTAACATATGAAAAGAAAATAAACCATGAAAATATATATATATTTTATATATCTCTTAAGTATGGTTTTTTAAAAAAATGTATATTGTTCGTCGAAATCGGATATTCAGTTCAGAAATATGCTGATATTTGATCTTCATAACAGCTACTTATATGTTCTAGTTAAGATTTGAAAATAATTTTGTTTTTAAAATCAGTTGTGATTTTTTTTATTAGTTGATTATTTTTTCACAAAATTATAAATAATTGTTCTTTGATTTTTTTGTGATCTGTATTTTGGAATCAGAAAAGCATTAGCTTACGAATCAATTTATTTTAAAGATATTTGATGTTCCATTACGAATCGAATTGATTTATAAAATGTTAAAATTATCCTGATTAATTCTAAAATAGAACGTTAAGGATTCAAATGTAGGTGTTGTTTAGCTTGTTTTGGTTACACATTTTAATTTACCTTAGAAGTTTCAGAATCAGTCTCCCTAAATACAGATCAGACCATCCTTACTTTGTTGGTTATGTAGAGTTTTAAACTTAACTCAGTGGTGAATTAGCCGATGACCAAGGTCTGCTGCACTCAAATCAGTTTTCGTGCCTTTGGGCACTGAGGTGGAAGTGCATATGTTCCGGACAAGTGGTCAGTCTGACGCGAAACCTCCAATGTTTAGTTCCCAAATGTGAATTTGGTACTAAATTATCGACACACTGAAGGGATGAAAGACGGAATCGACCTTGCCCAGCCCGAGATTTGAACCCCGGACCGATAGCGTGGAAACGCAATACACTGCCACTCAGCGATTGGGCTTCAAGATAGACTTTTAAAGAAATAATTTTTTACCTCATACCTCCGAATATCTAGTTGATTCGAGACCACTTTGCGCAAGCAGTACTAAGTATTAACTATCATTGATAATCCCTTTATTTTATTACGAGTTATGTTATTAATTTTTTCCAATGTCCGAAATGAAATATATTGAATCAGATCGAACATTTTATTATTTGCCAGAGTTAAAGTTTTTTTTTTGGTCTAAAAAATATTTGCTTCAATTTAAAGCACTTTTTACTGATTTTGAAAACATACAGCCAAACAAAAATTTAATGGAATATCTTACGTCAAGCACATGTGGACCGTGGTAGACTAGCGGTCAAGGTTACGAACTCGTGGCTGCTACGTCATGGTACCGCTGAAGAGCCGCGGTGCAGACGAGGCCAATGCACGTAAAATCTGTCGAGGCTCAAGCGTCCTCCCTTTGGTGTGGTGTGGAAGTTAGGAGAGGGGGTGCTAGCTGTGGTATCGTCTCCGTCACTTGACTATGTTTCAAAATTACGAAGCTCTTCAAAAACCCTCGCGTGGCTGAATAATACGACGTTTAATATTCACTCACGTCAAGCCCATGTAGCCACGGTACTCTAATGGTCATGGTTACAAACTCATGACTTTCGAGTACTGGTGTCACTAAAAGACTAAAAGTAGAGGGACTGATGCATGTTAAATTTGTCGTGGTTCAGTCCTCAAACTGGTGTGGTGTGGAAATTCAGAGAGTGGGGTGCTACTCAGGTGTCGTCCTCGATTGAGGTTTGTAGCCCATAGCCCTCGTGTTGCTTTCGAGGGGGTTGCTTTGAGAGAGAAGGAGTTATATTAACGTCGAACTATAAAACTAGACGAGGGCTATTGGTGATGGACTTCGTAATTTTGAGCCATGTTCAAGTGACGAGGACGACACCTGAGTTGCCCCCACTCTCCTAACTTACATACCACACAAGCGAGAGGACACTGATCTTCCTCAGATTTTACGTGCGTCAGCCCCTCTACACGGCGGGTGAATGAGTGAGTAAATGAGTGAATATTAACGTCGTACTGCTTAGCTACACGAGGGCTTTTGGCGACGGACCTCGTAATTTTGAACCATAATCAAGGGACGAGGACGACACCTGAGCTTTCACTCCCTCTCTTAACTACCACACCATACCAATGGGAGGACGTTTGAGCTCTCAACAGATTTAACGTGCATCGCTGCCCTACACGGCGGGTCTTTAGTGGTATTGGGCTCGAACTCATGACACGCCAGCAACGAGTCCGTTACCTTGGCCTCTAGGCTACCGCGGCCACACGGCGGGTGAAAAGAATTGTAAATTCTTCTTGTTTATGCTGTTTTTTTCATATTTAAAAAAAAATTTTATAAAAATTTTGTGTAACCTCTTAAATTTTTGGTCTGCTTAACCTTTTTTTTTTTTTTTTTTTTTGACATGCTTGTGTTCAGACAACCCCTTTTTAAAAGGCAGATAAAAAATACGAGAGGAATTATTTCTTCAATTTTGTGTGAAAAGTATTTCTATAAAATTTAAAAAATAAAAATTATTTTACTCTGTAGTACAAAACACATTTTGAAAATTCATTACTATAAAAAAAAAAACGATATATATATTTATTTAATAATTTCACGCGCGCGCGCGGTAATCAGTAACATCAAAGAATAGCAACTATCAGAATCTGAACTCTTCTTGAAATTGGCTTGATCTTTTTTGTGTGGCATTGGAAGTGTTAGAAACTATTTGAATTTTTTTAATATTTTGTTATTTTTGTAACTGAATTCAAAAAATTAGTAGAGGTTTGAAAAGGAATAATCGGTATATTTTATGAAAAATATGAAATTATTAATAAATTCCACGCAGTTTTTATTTAAATACTAAGTTTACTTCATATAAACTTTTCATTATGTACATAAATTTGTGAACTGTATGCTGTATATCAGTGATCCCCAACCCCCAAGCAGCGGACTGGTCCGTGGATCAAATGGTAACCGGCCACCTAAGGATTATTAAATTATTTCCATTTTATTTACTGTGGTGTATTTCTCTCAGGTTTGTGCGACTTTCTATGGACATCCCTTTATACAAGGTGTGACAAGATTTTAAAAAAAAAAACGAGACTGGTCCTATAAATCATTGTACTTCAGTTCAGGTTTTGTGGGATATGGAGCAACAAAGGCTATTATCCCCATCATTGTACTTACAGAATCAGTTCTAAGCGACAGTATCTCTCTCTCACCTTCAAAGTAGTTCCCTTCAGCATTCACACACTTCTGCATTTGGCGCTGGCAATGCTGGTAAAAGTTCTGGAACAAGGTTTTTGGAAGTCCCTTTAGGAGATTTTCCGTTTTTGCCTGAATCTATTCAATTGAGGCAAAATGGGTTCCCTTTCAGCAAGATTTAACTGTAGGAAATAAAAAAAAAGTCTCATGGGTTCAAAGCAGGTGAATAAGGAGGATGAACCTTCATAGTAATGTTTTTGCTGCTCAGGAACTGCTTGACAGATAGGGCCGTGTGAGCGGATGTATTGCCTTGGTGCAACAGCGATCCCTCACACTCCAATTCTGACCCTTTTTTTTTTCCTAATTTTTTCACGAACTCTTTTAAGTACTTCAATGTAGTAGTGTTGATGAACAGGCTGACCACTTACGTGAGTAGAAGGTTGCCACGAATTTGACAATGTTTTGGTTTGTAATCGCTGACCTTGGGCGCCCTGCAGGTTCATCATCTTCCACACTGACCCTTTCCTCTGAAAACCTCTTATATCATTCAAACACATACGCACGAGACAAAGTTTCATCCCCATAAGCCTCGGTTAATATTTGAAATGTTTTCTTGGATGATTTCTTAAGTTTCACAAGAAACTTGATATTGATTCGACATTTTTCCGGCAGAATGCAGTTGCACGTGTTCACTCAATGACGCAGTACTCCCAACATAGATAGAGGAGGTGTGTGGGATGACGTCACCAAAACAGTTGTTGTCAACTCCACTCTTTTTTCGAGCTACACACTTAGTCTCGTTTTTTTATATCACACCTTGTATTCCGTGTTAAATCCCTTTATTTCCATTTTTTGGCGTAACTGGAGGCATATTTATAAATACACACACAGAATTAAATTAAAATTATTAAATCAAAACAATATAAAATACAAACAATCAACGGCCCCTCCCCTCAGCGGGCTACGGTAAAATTATCAAACGTTGACCAGTCCGCCGCGATGAAAAAGTTGAGAAGCACTGCTCTATATAATCATAAGCAAACCGAAACTACATAAATAATGAGAATTCATTTTATAAATATAATTAACTAGAGCTGTGGTACACCCGTTCTTCACACGGGTGAATTGAAAAATTAAACAAAACAGATTGAAGGATAAAGAAGCTTTAAATAAGTTACTTTTACGTGAATTGCAAATCATACAAAAAAAAAAGCTTTTTGCATACCTCAGCTGAACAAAAAAAAACTATATTTGTTAAATTTTAAGTCTGAAGCTCTAATAGAGCTGATAAAAAGGATTTTTTTTTTTACTTATAAAGCTCTGTAACTTTCTTGTGGGTCGATGTCTGAAAACATTTTCCTACGCTGATCTCTGCTCGGCAAAAGTAACACATTGTTACAAACTTTGTGTATTTAATGCTTAAAATAGTGTAAATAATTTATATTTGGACGTGTAATACATTAATATTACTTTCTGTTGTATTTATTTTACATTAAAATTGTAATATTCGCAAGCAACGCTGTTCCTTAAATTATACTGACGATTCAATGGAAACATAGCAAAATGTTAATAATAGAGCCAAGAGAGTTGGCATCCTTTTTGGCGACCACGTTGGCAACTTACGAATGATGGAACGGTGCAGAAGTTGATAAGCCGTAGCGCCACTTGGTGAAGAGCTGCAACAAAGAGGGTACACAAAAACCTTCTCCACAAAAAAATACATACACATGTCAATTTTCATAGTGATCGGTTGAACGGTGTTGGAGTGAAGCGATTTAAAAAAAAGCATCCATTTTTTTATATATATAGATTAATGTAACTAACTAATGGATATAATTAAAATATCAAAACCAATAAAATAATTGCTAATTAGAAGTTTGTATTATAAAATTCTTAAAAATTAACTTTTGAACTCCAATAAATTATCTGGATATGCTTCTGAGTACACACAAACAATGGAATTTAAATTAATCCAGATCCTTAAAATTTTTGACCTTCAATGAAACTTAAGCAAATATGTAAATAATGAGATATCAGTGCGGAAGTTTTAAGAGTCGTTCGTTTTAAGAAACTTTTTTCTTGGAAGAGGAAGTCACACATTGACCCACAGTGTGAAACGCGCCGGTTTATCAAGGACTTCTTTCCCAGAACGCATGCGTACGGCTACCTCTCTCTCAGCTTAAGTAAATTAACACATTTTAACCATTACGAGATAATAATTGTCAACTTTTACTGGTTTTAAGGTTTGGAACTCTGTCACCTTCAGGAAATCCCCAGACGTAAAGTATGCTTTCGTTTAAAAATTATTACAAATTATGAATAAAAGGAAAAAACGGGTTGTGCACTTTGAACGATTTAATTTTATTTCTTCTAACTGTTACATAAGCAAAGTATATGCCTGTAAAAAAAATTAAATAACTTTTTGTTAACTGAATAGAGAGATACAACGTATTGAGAGAAAATGTTGCTACATATTGTTCAAGGAAATTAATTTATAGGTACACAGATGTTTATATTCACACAACTACAGTTAGTATTTACAAATTTAAGGATAGAAACTCCAGGTAGGGTTTTGGACAAGAGGAAGCAACAAAAGAAGCTAGCAGCTTATGAAATTGAGAAATCAGTAGAGTTTCTCCAAGATATCTCTTTTTCGATGGTTTTTCTTTCTTTTTTTTACCCCGAAAATTCCTCTGGGGAATCGACTTTTAAGTGTATTCGACTATTGGGCTAACTCAGATGGAAGGGTTTTTGAGAAAGGCTATTTTTCAGTCCTGTAATTAATTTCAAATGAAATGTTTCTGCGATTTTTCATAAAATCTTTTGATCAACTGAAAAAAATTTAATTCCATGTGTAGAAATAACCCTTTTTATATTAATGATGATGAAAATAAACTGATACAATTTCTAATTTTACACAAAATCAAAAAAAATTTTAATGCACAGGGTCTTTTTTTCTAACAACACAGTTCTGTTCAAATTATGTCCGCTTAATGTTTTCCCACGTTGTGTTTTTGCTCAAATAGCTTATAAAAATTGTGCATAAACACGATAATTCAATCTATGCGTGTATAATTATTTTAAAGCAGAGATTAGGAGAATATACTAAATACTACTTTCGCAACTCAAAAACGAGTGTTAAGCTTGCACACTGCTAGTTTATTAAATATTAGTACTAGGATGTGATGTCTCTCTCTCTTCCCCTTTCGTTGTTTTTCAGATTCTGTTCCTGTATTTTATCTGAAGTGTTGTAATTATCAAGATCTCTTCAACTTACGATCTCGTGGACTAACGGGCAAGAGAATTGGTAATTATTTGCTACATCTGACCATGGAGGACAACATACTATTCATTTTTATATATAATCATACTTTTTCTCAAAGATTAAATATTTTTAACATTGCCGATCGAGGGAATTTGAATAAGGCAAGTACCCCTTCTGCTCATTTCTGTTTGGTGTTTGTTTGAGTTTTTTCACTTTTTATGTGGCTATATGCTTCATTTTTGGAAGCCTTTAAGTAAGTACGTATGTGAAAGTTAATATGTGAAAATATACGATTTAAACATTGGCGTGGCTACCGCACATATCAGTCGTATCAATGATACGAAGCCCTGAAGCTACAGGGACCCCCAACATGTACAAGAAAAGTATTGTTAATACATTAGGGTACCCGAAAAAGGACGTGCAAGAAATTTTGATATGAGGCCCAATCAGGTCTAGCTACGCCACTGGTGTTAATATGCTATTAAGTATGTGAAAATTTCATGGTTTTTCATCCAGGATGAGCCAGAGTTGACAGTGGCGTAACGGAGGACTCCCCCCTTCCTGCAAAATGAGGTTTGGGCCCCAAGCTGGATATTACAAAGGATTGTAAAACCATAACATCAGACTTTGGACCCCCTAGAAACCCGATCTCCACCCTCCTCTCCGCTGCGGGAGCTTACGAGGGTGTACGTTACGCCACTGATTACTGACTAAAACTATTGAGCACTACATATTTCAAAGCAGCTATGTTGGTAATGCAGTTAATGGATTGAGATAATGTGAACGAGCCTAGTGATTCCCCTGTGTTTAATGAGCATGATTTTGGAGAAGCGAAATCACAAAGAATATGTTCTTGCTACGGACAAGTCAAAGCAGAAAATAAAGCGAAGTACCCTGCATATAATGTGATTTATGTCAGTGGCGTGCCTAGGGGGGGGGTAAGGGGATCATCAATCATGCCGTGGACTCACAGAAGCAGAGGAGTTCCAAATGGTCCCCAAGAGTATATTATATATTCGCCCAATTCTGTTTTTACACGATTTTGATTTAACACGAATTAGAAGAAAAATTTGGTTCTCTTTTTTTGCGCGATTTATTTTGATTAAACGTGATCGACCCGAGTTCCAAGAGGAAAATTTTGCTTTACTTTTATTTTTATAATTAAGACTTTGAAAACGAGAAATGTGTAATACAACATCTATTAGTGAGAATTCCCCGAATTTAATAACTTTAATATTGAGTTTTCTCTGCTTTTCGAATATCAAGATATTGAGGTCTCGGTATCTAGTAACAGAAATATTGCAATCTTACGCAAATGTATACATTTGCCACTAGAAAATGACAAGGAATAAAAATTTTTTTATGTGTAACTCATATTATGTTGCTTAATGTTTGTGTTCATGAATTAGTGATATGTTTTCTTTTTTTCCTTTTCAAATGTGACAAATTTCTTTGTATGATATATGCACAATCTTTATGAAATAAATTTAAGATTCTAACATAAAAAAGCATGCCTTATGGAATTATTTTTGTTGATTTCTTAGGACTGGAAACAATCTTGTATTTTTTCCTTTGATGCAGTATATTTTTTTACACGTATTCTTCGGGATCGTTGTAAAAACAGAAATAGGTGTATTATTTTACCATGTTTTAGAGGAGGGAGATGCCAAAGGGTATCATGTCCTGTGTGACGTTTGAGATAAATAACGGTAGCGTGATATTGATAATTAAAACATTAAGTTTATTTACGTCACAATTATCATTTACAGATTACACATACACACACACACATTGAAGTTATTAAACTTATTAAATAGATTATTAGAGCTCAAATGATGTGGTTTGTAAGGGAGGAGTTTCTTTGGGGCCCGCTTTCAACGAAGATTTTCAGATCATCTCCCGTTCTCTCTCTCTGCTCTCTCTAGCTTCGGAGAACAGAGACTGACGTCTTTAGCTTCCAGTTACAGGGCCGGCTCTAGTAGTTTTGCCGCCCCGGACAAAAATGGAAAATGCCGCCCCTCTCTCCAAAGCAAAAAATTATAATTAAAAAAAGATGAATTGTTCACATATGTTACACACCTACAGAATAATTTTTGCGAACGAAAAGGGAGTATAACAATTATATGTATTATTTTAAGTCTTAAAAAGTACAAAATAATTCGAAATTAAGAACATAAGTACCTGTTATTATTTGAAACGAGTAAAATGTAAGAGAAGGAATCACCCATTTCAGCAGGCCAGTTTCTTCGAAAAAGAGTCTACTGATGGTGGGGATCACAAGCGTTTATTTTAACATAGAAACTATACACTCGAGAACAAAATAAAACATCTCATGTGCTTCTCTTTCAATCGAAAATTCTAATTACATCTGTCCCATTTCGGATTGCTGAAATCGGACATTGTAAGGGTAAAAACAATGTCCGTTGTGACCCCACTCCGGGCTGGGGAGAAAGTTACTAGTGAAAGATGTGTGATCAGATTTAATGATTTAACATGTACTCCCACCTCGAACCCTTCAAGTTTCAACAGAAACTGGATTAAACGCAGTGCCGGTTTAAGCTCATTTCGAGCCCTGGGGGCGCAGAAGATCTACTGGCCCTTTTCACACTGGCGGATCGAAATTTATTACCAGAAAACCTGGTTAAATCCAGCTTATCCGGGCCCCTGGGTGCCCTCCCCATGCCCCCAATGGATAAACCGACACTAATTAAACGTACAGAGTACAAAATAAGGAAATAAGATACTTAAATAAAGCACCAAATTCCCACCCAATAATATTTCAGGAAATATATAAAAATTTTTGTAAAAAATATATTTCTCAAATTCGATCCGAATGCCGCCCTTAAAAGTTGCCGCCCCGGGCAGGGGTCCGGTTTATCCGGCCCTAGAGACGCCTCTGCCAGTTACATCCAGCTACTGGGCGGAAAAAGGGTCCCTCATGGTGTCAAAGGTTGCCGGGGCGATCCAAGACAGGAACACGGAATAATTTTAAAGTTGCAGATGCCAATGCACGTGAGGTGATCCACAAAGATAACGATTCACAGCTGAGTGGCTGAAAATTCACAGTTACGTTACACCTTGCAGGGGCGTAGATACCGCCGTATCAATCATACGGTGCCCCAACATACGTGAGGAAAAAAAGTGTTCATATATTAAGGGACTCCTCCCCCCCAAAGGGGTGTGCAAGAAATTTTGATACGGGGCCCACTCAAGACTAGCTACGCCAGTGTACCCTGGACACCAGTTATGCCCTCTAAGCCATAGTTCTATATTAACCCTTCGTCAGAAGGGACTGACTGAATAGATGGTGGTACTAGAATAACTTGAACTGTCAGAGAGGAAAATCTGTGTATGACTTTTGTTAGTATGAAACACTGATTTTTTTTGAGTTAATAATTATTGATTAATTAATTAAATAGTTAATATTGTATAGTTAATATAACATTAATAAATAGTTAATATAATATTAATAATAATTTATTTTACACCATATTATAATTACATTAATTACATATTATAATTACCATTATTATAATTACACCATTTTCTATATATTTTGAGAATGAAAAAAATTTTTTTTTCCTTATTCATTTTGTAAATGATTATTACTATTACAAATGTCCGGAAAACTCCGTTCACACTAAAAATTGATCCGTTGTCTCTAAATTAACATGTTTTCTCAAACGTTTCCATAATCTAGTATCTGCACAGCATATACTTAACTGGAATAAATAAATATTCAGAACATCATTAGAATTCGATGACAGAAAAAATATTTATAGATTTTACTTTCATGATAAATGTTCCCATGTTTATTTTCTTTGCACTATCACCAGGAAATCAGCAGCAGGGAGCAAAAGGTTCATTTCCATTAAATGATAAATTCCGCGTTATGCAATAAGTAAATTATTTCATAGGGATGTGAAAGATGCGAAAGATCTTTCTAATTTATAGGTGATTTGTATTTTATTATCTTTTTGAAACTAGTTTCATACTGATTTCTCGAGAAATACTTTTAGTTTAACCAGGAAACACTTTTCCAGAAAAAATTGGAATGTGAAGAGTTAGGTATCCCCTCGATTGTCTGATGATCTGGCGCCGTACTAGATTGTGAAACAAACAAATAAATAAATGCGTTGTTTCATAAGGCTTTTAAGGTTAGATATATATATATATTCATCTATACTGCTGCCAATTCTTCTTCCACTTAAAGGTTTCTGGAGAATTATTGGTCAGACTTCATGATTCAATATCTGCCATTTATCAAAGTTCAAACCCAGCGCGTCATTGGCTGAAGAATAAAATATTCTACAAGTCTTTCATCATAAATTCTTTTTATATAGAGCGACAGAAGAATTGAAAAAACAAATATCTCTGAATAAATTCAGAATGGATATCTGTCTTGCGAGCCGAAAATTTATTTTTATTTCATTTATAAGGATTTCTGTTCGAAGGGAACTGCCATAATATACATTTCTGCTTATGACAATAATAATATTTTTCAGTTACAGAAATGACATGATTAAGGTATCGGACTACGTTCGAAATGTGATTTTTCAAAAGCCTACAAACGAATTATTTTTTAATATTTAGTGTCACTTAGATTAGGATATACGTGTATAAAATTTTTTTAAGAATATTATTACAATAAAAATTATTTAAATGCGATATATATATATATTTTGGCAAAAAATGGACATATAATTATTTATCGCTTCTATAATAATAATATTTTGTGCCTTTGGATAGCTAAGACTTCTCTAGAGGGCCTGAAGCTATATCCTGACTGAGCTATATACAGACAAAATATTATTATAATAGAATCATTTTTCACAAAAGGAGAACATTTTGAAAAAAGGTTATTCTAAGTTAATTTTTTGCCGAAATATTGTATTTAAATATTGTATTTTTTTTTTTTTTGACAAACTGTCTTTAAAACAATTTTATGCATGTATTCTAATCTAAGTGACACTAAATATCATGAAAATTATCCATCTATGCGCTTTTTTAAAATCACCGTTCCGAACGTAGTAGGATACCTTAATTATACTCTTTTTTTTTTTGTTGCAATTATTAAACAAAATGCGTACATTTATTTTAAATGTTCCACACTATGGTAAATATGGTACCTACCTTTCTATGAATACTGACTTTTTTTGCGGCCCACCTAAAGTTAAACCTTGTTTGCTTGGCCCAAGTGAGCCTCTTTGAGTTTGACACTCTTGATGTAATGGGATCGTAAGATTTGAAATAATCGTCTTTCTGTTTCAAAACCACCATCTGTTGAACGATAAGAAATTGAAAAAAAAATCTGCACAATTTTATTTTAGATTTGATTAATAGTGCCTAACTTGGATTTAGAAGTCAATCATAATACTTTTTTAGTTTTTACACATTAAACTAAAACGAATACTATTAAATATGTATTGCATGATTGAGTTATTTGTTTATTTTCAAACCAAAAGTATTTTTTTTTTCTAATTCATTTAATAGATTTCGCAGTTTTTTTTAGATCTATTAAATTGAGTTATACGTCAC
>BMAV01020934.1:163231-180149 GCA_019973955.1 Trichonephila inaurata madagascariensis | reverse complement strand
ACTTCCATTTTAATTCAGGTTAATTTCCCTGAATTAAAATGGAAGTAAGGTATTTCAGCTGAACATAGCAAAAACTTATTTCAGATTATTCACTTTTAAGGTATCCGACTACGTTCGGAACCATGATTTTAAAAAAGCGCATTAATGGATAATTTTCATGATATTTAGTGTCACTTAGATTAGAATACATGTATAAAATTGTTTTAGGGACATTATGACAAAAATATAAATTATTTAAATACACTATTTTGGCAAAAAATTAACTTAGAATAACCTTTTTTCCAAATGTTCTCTTTTTGTAAAAAAAGCTTCTATTGTATTAATATTTTGCCTGTTTATAGCTCAGACCTATGTATAGAGTCACAACTATGATTTCTGAAAAATTCACATTATTTTCAGAGTTACAACCATTTGAAATAATTATCGGCGTATTTTCTTAAAATTTTTCCCTTCTGTTTTCGTAAAACATTTGCTAAACCGACTTCCAAGTTATGCATTTCAAAACTGCCAGTTGAGCCTCTGTACAGAGGTCTGAGCTGAATACAAGCAAAATATTAATACAATAGAAGCATTTTTTACAAAAGGAGAACATTTGGAAAAAAGGTTATTCTAAGTTAATTTTTTGCCAAAATATTGTATTTAAATATTTTTTTTTGTCATAATGTGCTTAAAACAATTTTATACATGTATTCTAATCTAAGTGACACTAAATATCATAAATATCATCCATTTACACACTTTTGCAAAATCACGGTTCCGAACGTAGTCGGATACCTTAAACAGATAAACTTTTAAGCCTTAGAGTAATATGAAAAACAATTAAATTGTCTACGATTCCTTCTTGCTTTCATTAGTACATTCTGTCATAAAATGTAATAAATACTCAATTTAGAAGTAAAATGCAAGCATGGTCTTCTTTATAGCCTATAAAGAATTTTTAATTAGAATATTAAGTTATCGTGAGATAAATGTCTTTAAATAAAAAGAATAGAATTCAAAGCAGTAAAATAAAAATCAACAAAACAATCTTGCTTCGTTAACAATCTTATAAAATTTAATGATTTTTTCCCCCAAATCCTCTGAAAAGTCACGAACTTCTAATAAAAATTTAATCTAGTAAAGAGCTATTACGGAGAACCCCTATTTCCTCCGAAAACCCAACACCAGTCTACAAAACTACTTGCAAATAAAAAAGACTATCTATTAAAAACGAAAGTAATTATTTTTTATACCAGAAAAAAAATAATATGTTTTATTAATAAATATAATATAAAAAAGAATACCTACAATACCTCTTATTCCCCATCTCAAACCTTTTGAAGTACAGTTCTGCCTCCCTCCAAAACAATCTAGAAGAAAACACTTTTACTGGATTCTCTCTAACAAAAGTAATTTTTAAGTGTAGAAAATTAAAATCAATTAGAATTAATTATTCTTCTGTATACATTGAGAAAGAAAAAAAAGAAATAGATTTTCTTAAGAGGCTTTCTTCAAAAAATATATTTCATAAGCTCGATGGAAGATCATCATGCTATTGATTCTCGCGGTTTTACGGCCACGGTAGCCTAGTTGTCAAGGTAACGGACTCATGCTAGTATGCCATGAGTTCGAACCCAGTACCACTAGAGACACGCCGTGTAGGGGAACGATGCACATTTAATCTCTCTAGAGCTCAAATGTCCACACCGTTGGTGTGGTGTGGTAGTTAGGAGAGGGGGTGCCAGCTCAGGTGACGTCCTCGTCGCTTGACCATGGTTCAAGATTAAGAGGTCCGTCGCCAAAAACCCTGCAGCTGAACAGTGCGACGTTAATATTCTCACTCACAGTTTCACTGATAATCGTTGAGCTCGACTTAGATTAATTTATTTGAGTTGAATCTTAAGATTGACCTTATACTTACCCGATGGTAGAAAAACATGGACCTTGGAAATGAAGATTTTTAGAATTTCCATCGTCTTTGGATGTACATTTTGAGCTGGCCTCAACTATTAAAATTTAAAATGTCTAACAAGAAACGCGAAAAACCCAAGAACTCTTTTTAATACATCAAAAAAAAAAAATCCATGCCTTCAAATAAAAAAATTCATTTCTTCTGCTATACAGAAATCGTCTCATTCCCATAATCGAAATACAAATTCAATAAATTCTTCTCTCTTTAAGGAACCTCACAAGAAAAAAATAGCAATATACAGTGAAAATCGCTAAAGGTATCCGACTACGTTCGGAACCGTGATTTTGCAAAAGCGTATAAATGGATAATATTTATGATATTGAGTGTCACTTAGATTAGAAAATCTATATAAAATTGTTTTAAGAATAGTATTACAATAAAAAATTATTTAAGTACACTATTTTGACAAAAAATGAACATAGAATGACCCATTTTCAAAATATTCTCCTTTTGTGAAAAAAGCTTCTATTATAATAATATTTTGCCTGTATATAGCTCAGACCTCTGTACAGAGGCTCAACTAGAAATTTTGAAACATAACTTAGAAGTGGGGTTATCCATGTTTTACGACAACAGAGGGGAGAAATTTTAAGAATAAAACATTCGATAATTATTTCAATGGGTTGCACCTTTGAAAATAAAATGTGAATTTTTCAAAAATCATAGTTGAGCCTCTGTACAGAGATCTGAGCCATATACAGGCAAAATATTATTATAATAGAAGCATTTTTCACACAAGGAGAACATTTTGAAAAAAGGTTATTCTAAGCTAATTTTTTGCCGAAATAGTGTATTTAAATAATTTTTTTTGTCAAAATGTTCTTAAGAACAATTTTATACATGTATTCTAATCTAAGTGACACTAAATATCATGAAAATTATCCATTTATGCGGTTTTTTTTTAAATCACGGTTCCGTACGTAGTCGGATACCTTAACAGGAAACTGAAGGGACAAAAATAATTTTTCTTGTTCAAAAAAGTTTCGTGTGCCAGGAAAACCATATATCAACAAAATTAATTTTATTAGAGTTTATTTTATTTACATAGATATGTATATATATTTAATAAAAATCAATGAAACAAAAAGATTCACACACAAGAATTTAGAGAACTTTAATAAAAAATATTTTCTAATTTTTTTAAAAAAAATAAACATTTATTGAGTTTTTCGAAAATAATCTGATATTTTCTTTGCTTTGATTGATTGATTGAATATTAACGTCGCACTGTTTAGTTACACGAGGGCTTTTAGCGACGGACCACGTAATTTTGAACCATGGTCAAGTGACGTGGACGACACCTGAGCTGGCACTCTCCTAACTACCTCACCACACCAACGGGAGGACGTTTCAGCTCTCGACAGATTTAACCTGCATCGCTGCCCTTCACGACGGGCCTTTAGTGGTACCGCGGACGTTGATATTTTCTTTGAATTGCTTTTTTTAGCATCAAATTGTCAATTAATTGTTCTACATCGTCCATTTTTTTAGTCATTTCACCATTGGAATGTGAGTCTAAATAACTGCACACACATTTCATGTCGTTCGTCATTTTGGATTATGTGAAAACAGGAGCTGATTATTCATTTCATTTTAACTGTCGGAATCTGCATCAATGATATTTTTTTCAGCTTTGAACAAACTCCAAATTTGTCTGCCATAATTGGGGCTGCACTCACATTATCATCATCTAAACTAAACTCAGGGGCGCAACAGCCCATGAGGGTCAAAGCTTACTACGTCCATCTCAGTATACATGACCATTGGGCACTGAGGTGCATGAGCAGATGTCCCGATCAGGTGGTCAGTCTGAGTGAATGAGTGAATATTAACTTTGCAATCTTCAGTTACACGAGGACTTTTGGCGACGGACCACGTAATTTTGAACCATGGTCAAGTGACGTGGATGATACTTGAGCTGGCACCTCCTCTCCTAGCTACCACACCACACCAACGGGAGGATTTTGAGCTCTCGACAGATTTAATGGGCATAGCTCCCCTACACGGAGGGTCTTTAGTGGTCAGACTGAAGCGCGAAACCCCCAGTGTTTAGTCCCCGAGAAATCTAGGTACTCATTGACCCACTGAAGGGGTGAAAGGCTGAGTCGATCTTGCTCAGCCCGAGGATAGAACCCTGGACCTGTGGTGGGGAAGAGCGATACGCTACCACTGGGCCTCTTACCATCCTCTACGGCAATGAATTTTTTCTATAATACAATAGGACAGTCCAATTCGGCTGGTGTTTTCCGTATTTTGTTCATTCCCAGTAGGTAGATGTTTTCGTGTTAAGCGATTTTCGTTTCGTGTAAAGAGAGAAAAATGTATGAAAATGTATAGCAGTTTGTCGGGTCAGTTGTATTGTTTCGTGTTAACTAATATTCCTTCTTAAACGTTTTCACGTTAAGGTATCCGACTACGTTCGGAACCGTGATTTTGCAAAAGCGTATAAATGGATAATATTTATGATATTTAGTGTCACTTAGAATAGAAAATGTATATAAATTGTTTTAAGAAAAGTATTACAATAAACAATTATTTAATATTTTGACAAAAAATTAACATAGAATGACCCATTTTTTTCAAAATATTCTCCTTTTGTGAAAAAGGCTTCTATTATAATAATACTTTGCCTGTTTATAGTTCAGACCTCTTTACGGAGGCTCAACTCTAGAATTTTTGAAATATATAACTTAGAAGTGTGTGGGTTTATCCGTGTTTTACGACAACACACACACACACAGAAGGGGGAGAAATCTTAAGAAAAAAACCCCGATAATTATTTCAAATGGTTGTAGTAGCTCTGAAAATAATGTGATTTTTTTAAAAATCATAGTTGAGCCTCTGTACAGAGGTCTGAGTTATATACAGACAAAATATTATTATATAATAGAAGCATCTTTCACAAAAGGAGAACGTTTTGAAAAAAGGTTATTCTAAGTTAATTTTTTGCCGAAATATTGTATTTAAATATTTTTTTTTTTTTTTCAAAAAATGTCCTTAAGACAATTTTATACACGTATTCTAATCTAAGTGACACTAAATATCATGAAAATTATCCATTTATGAGCTTTTTAAAATCACGGTTCCTTAGAAGTATTTCACTGTATAACCTTTTGAGGAAGACACAACCACCTTTTTAAAAAGTCGTGTTTAACAAACAAAAAAAGCCAATAAATAAATAACCGTAATCGTTGATTTAAGAAAAAGTATTGTGGGACACAGATCTCCAAACCCAAATTCTGAATAAAAAAGGCTTGCCAAATAAAACAAAAAAACTGCACTTGCAGCAAATCAGAAATCAGAAATCAGCAAATCCACCTTGCTTCACTGATCATCATCGAAGGGGGTGGGGTTGAGAAGTTACAGTCTGCAACCGCCCAGAAGAGACAATCTTGTGCAAAATCTCCCCACCGTTGCATCTCTCAATGAAAAGTGAATTCTCGACCACAGCTACCGAGATCCCAATTGGCGGCAATTACATTCTTATCGGCCGGGACATGCAAATTCAATAAACCCATCTCCTCCGGGCAACCTGCGATTCTCGTCACGCGTGGACGACAAGGTCGTCTGGCCACGCGCCGCTGCCATTAGGGTTTAATTAGCCACTTCTTTCTCTTTTTCCTTTCGGAGAAACTTCTTAAATAAAAATCATTACTATAAAAGGTTAAGAGAGAGCCCAACACCTGCGAAAGTGCGAAGGAAGGGAGCGAAACTTGATCTGTGAGATTGAAAAATCAGATGATGTGTCCGTTGTTTGTTTTCTTTCTGATGTTCGGGGATTGTTTGTTATTGTTATCCACAGGTGATACTGGGTGGAGGAAAGCAATACAAAATGGAATCTCTGAGTTATGTATAATAATATGCAAAATATTTTTAAAAAATATATAGATTTAGAATAACGTTTAATAAAACAGGTTAACAGAAATATTAATGAACATTTTAAATGGCTAAATTTATGTGACTCGCAACCCCCTTGATCAGAATGGTGAGGGTGGCCGCGGTAGCCGAGTGGTATAGGTATCGGATCGTGGCTTGCCTTGTCCCGAGTTCGAGCCCAGTACCACTAAAGACCCGCCGTGTAGGGCAGCGATGCACGTTAAATCTGTCGAGAGCTGAAACGTCCTCCCGTTGGTGTGGTGTGGTAGTTAGGAGAGGGGGTGCCAGCTCAGGTGTCGTCCACGTCACTGGGACCATGGTTCAAAATGACGTGGTCCGTCGCCAAAAGCCATCGTGTAGCTGAACAGTGCGACGTTAATATTCAATCAATCAATCAGAATGGTGAGGAAGTTACGAGAGGATGGTGTTAGTCTAAATAACGTCCTCGTCCCTTGATCAGAGTTCAAAAATATACGGCCGATTTACTCAACTGGTGGCCCTCTTGTTTCTTAACAATATGACATTAATTTAAAATTTAAATTAATCACGCGAAATAAATTATTTCAAGGAGTTAGCTCAATATTTAACCATGCAATACTTAAAGTTTGACCAACCCTGTACCAGAAATCTACCCGCTGGTGTAATGAGGAAGTTTGGAGAGTGTAGTTCCACGTTCAGATGTCTGTCTCATCACTTGACCATGCGTGGCGTAACGGAGAACACTCGGGTCCCCCCGCAAAACCAAGTTTTGGGCTCCCAAGTTGGATTTTACAAAGGGTAGGTACTTGGCAGCAGTTAGGCTTTGGGCCCCCTAGAAACCTGACCCTCCCTCGATGCGGGGGTGTACGTTACACTACTGGTTCTTCTTCAATTGTCCTAATATTGCTTCGTAACGTAATATTAACTAACAATCAATCGATCAAACCCGTATGCATATATTTCCTCTCTTTTTCACACACACACAATTTCTACTATTAACTCACACTCTCTATATATTTATTTATTTATTGTTTATTTATTTATTTATCTTGGTGGAATTTTCAATCGTTAATAAAATACGCTTTAAAGCGCTCATTTGAGCAGAAATTTTATGTACATGATTATTTTGGATGACAATACAGTAATTTAATTATAATTAATAAAAATTAATTGATTAAAACTGATTATTCAAAGAATTACAAATACCAGACACGTTGGCATCCTTTTTGGCGACTTGGGTCAAAACTTTAAAAGATTTTTTTTCTCGCGTTTTAAAGCATTCAATTGAACTGAAATTTTATATACACGATTGTTTTGGATGACAATACGATATTAATATTAATATTTATATTTATATTAATTGTAACTATTTAATAAAAAGTGTCCAAAATAAAAATTTTCTTTGTTGATCTAAGTAGGAATTGACTTAATTTTTTTTTTTTATTACTTGTTTTACTGAATCATGCATTTTCATAACAGTTCCAAGTACAAATGAAATGTAAGTAAGAACTCGTATAGTTATATTCTTTTAAATATATTTAGTGAGAATTTCCTACACTTTTTAATTGATTTTTTTACATTAAAATGAGTTCATTATTCTCCGATTTATAAATAATGAATATTTATGTGTTATGTATGTTTGGTCATACAATTATGTATACAGATTGCAAGCTAATTACTTGTGAAATAAACACTTGTTATTGCTATTTTACTGTGAAGCAACCGCGTAAGATTGCACCTCAGCGCCTATTGGTCACGTATATTGGGATGGGCACAGTAGACCCTGGCCCTCTTGGGCTGTTGCGCCACTGAGTTTGAGTTTGAATCATGTAAGATAGAAGTCTGATAAAAATTTGTAAGAAAAAACGGTACAAAAATTAATTGATCGAGATATATCGCATCCATGACTCATAATGGACCAAATTCATGTGACGTCATAGTCACATGATAAATGCAATCACGTGTTCTCCACTGAATTCAGAACTGACATTAGTACTTGCTATCTGACGCCTAGTGGCTAAGTGGTAGCGTATAGCAATTACCCGCCACAGGAATGGGATTCAAATCCCATGCTGGGCAGGGTTGATTCTACCCCTTTCTTCCCTTCAGTGGTTCGATAAATGCGTACCAAGCTTGCTTAGGAACTAAACACTAGGGGTTTCGCGTCAGACTGACCATCTAACCGGAGCATCTCATCAGTGCCCAAGGTCAGGAAAATTGAGATGGGCACAGTAGGCCTTGGCCCTCATGGGCTGTCACGCCACAGATCTTAGTTTTTCTACTTGTAAAGTTTATATAAAATTTCAAATTTGATAGATGGATAAAAATGTTCGAGTATTAAAATTCTTTTCAAAACGTTTTATTTTTAAAATAAAAATAAATCGTATGTTTTTGGAATATTTCTGACCTAAGTGCATTTGGCTTACCTATGTGCGTTACTGTTGTAGACAAATATTTATTTTTTAAAAGAAAGTTTCTACAAAGAGTAACAGGTGGCAACAGCAAAACTCACGAACTAATTGGATGGAAACAGATAATAGCATTTATCATATAACTATGACGTCACATGGCTTTATGAACTGATTGGCTGGAAACACGTGATTGTAATTATCATGTGACTATGATGTCACATGAATTTAGTCCATTATGAACATCACTGTATTAGAGAGAGAGAATATACATTATGCAAAAGTCCCTTATATTGTCCTTTAGAAACAAAGCAAGATTACATAATTTCTTAGTGCATTCTGAACATGCTTCAACATGGACTTTTCCACTTATACCGTTGGAATTTGAAAAGAAAACAAAGCAAAAATGTCCAAATCTCGCAGATTTAAGGAACAATTCCTCTCAGAATTTACATGTTCGATCGTGTGAATAAGTCCAAAGAAAGCACTCCAATAACTCAATCTCCAGCTTCCGGCATGTGTATCCGAGAGCACTTTCCTATTGTCCGATTCATTCCAAGAAAGGAATCCCAAGTCTTTTTCTCTTAGCCTTACACTAAAACGTTGCTTCCGGTGATGTGGTGATTGTTCACCGCGCGTTTTGATCACAAAAACCTTTATTTCGCATCGATGAACAAAAATAATCCGCCCTTTTTTTATTATTCTGTTTTTTAACCCCAAAGAATTTGCGAAAAAAAGAAACTGGTGTGTATTTATTGCCTTGCATAGTCTAGTGATACTGAAAGAGAGGTAGCAGTAATAGTTCTCTTTTGAGCGGTTCTTGGAAAGTTCTTTTCTGGTTTTAGAAATGCCAGACGGGTCATTCGGTTTCACTCACAGTGTAGGGTGAGAATGGGGTATTGTGAGATGGTTCTTGAAGGTTTCACAAACATCAAGGATATTCAAACAGAGAGATGAATTTTGAAAAGAAAGCATGTGTACCTTTTTATTAATAAAAGAAGAGAGAGAGCCATTATAAGCACGAGGTACATTTAATCAATATTGGATCTTCTCTGATAAGAAGAATTTTTAATGGGAAACTATTATTTAAGGTGATTGACTAGGTTCAGAACTGCGATTTTGAAAAATCGTATAAATGGATAATTCTTTTGATATTCAGTTTCAGTTGTTGTTATTGTTGTTACTTATGCCGCCTGATCTGTAATCAGATCAAGGCCGACGAAATTCATCGTATCCAAGGGGCTAGTTGTATGCCTGTCGTTAGCCGTAGCTTTGAGCACCATACATGCAACAGTACGACTTTGCTCGGTTCCACCCTAATTTTGAGAGAGAGCACCCTGGGGGTGGTCAGAGCCCTTCAACCTCTCTTCCCCTTCCACCAACCTCAAGTGGGGACAGGCGGCTCGACGGCTATTTAGAGTAACCCCAAGCAGCAAAGCCACTATACATTTATAAACATCCATGCTTTCCCCGGGATTCGAACCTAGGTCCTACGGCACCGTAGTCAGCTTCACTAACCACAAAACCGTATTGAATTAGAATACACATATAAAATTGTTATACGAATATTATTACAGTGGAGTCTCGAAAACTCAGCATTCGATAATCCGGCAGTTCCGATAACTCTGCGAGAGCTGCGATAGCCCAGTGGTCAAGGTATCGGATCATGGCAGGCATTGAGTTCGAGCACAGAACCACAAAAGACCCGCCGTGTAGGGCAGCGATGCACGTTAAATCTGTTGAGAGCTGAAACGTCCTCCCCTTGATGTGGTGTGGTAGTTAGGAGAGGGGGGGCAGCTCAGGTGTCGTCCACGTCACTTGAGCATGGTTCAAAATGACGTGGTCCATCGCCAAAAGCCCTCGTGTAGCTGAACAGTGCGACGTTAATATTCACTCACTCACTCACCCGATAACTCGGCTACATAGTTGAACACAGTTCCTGAACGATACCGATCAAGACCTTACTTCAGATGCAGAAGTTATTGCTGCCGTCAGCCAATGAAAAAATGCCGGAAAGATGTTAACGATGAGAACACCATAGAAACTCCTGAAATATCACATAATAAGAGGGATTAAAGGCTCTAAACCGTCCTTCAGTATTTTGAACAAGGCGCGTCGGTAATGAACTTACTGTTCCATCAACGTCTTCGTGATGAAGCAGCAAAACGCAGAGTGCAGTACGCAAGACTACGGAGCATTGCGCATTTTACTTATATGTATATCAGCTGTTATACCCGTTCTTCGCACGGGTGTATTGAAAAATTAAACAGTACAGAGTGAAGGATAAAGAAGTTTTGGTTCAAGTGTAGTATAGGGGGGTCACTTGGCGCAGTCTATTTTTTTAGCGACTAAAAGTGGTCGCCAAGGTACTTTTTTCGGAATTATTTATTATTTATTTTATAATGAATTCGATATCTCACCATAGCATGAAGATAAATATCGCCAAATCCAAAGAAAAATCGCCAAATCCGAAGTGGCCCCCCTGTACTACACTTGAACCGAAGTTTTTAATGATTTAATTTTACGTGAAATGCAAATTAAGCAAAAAAAAAGCTTTTTGCATATCTCAGCTGAACAAAAAAAATCCTATTTGTTAAATTTTAAGTCTGTAGGTGTAATAGCTGTTAAAAAAGGATTTTTTTTTATTTATAATACCCCCGAAATTCCCTTGTGGGTCGATTTTTGAAAACACCTTCTTCAGCTGATCTGTAATAAGCAAAAGTAATACATTGTTACAAATTTTGTGTAACGAATGCTTAAAATAGTGTAAATAGTTTATATCTGGATGTGTAATACGTTAATATTACTTTCTGTCGCATTGATTTTATGTTAAAATTGTAATATTCGCAAGCAACGCCGTTCCTTACATTTTAAGCGCGATTCAATGGAAACATAGCGAAATGTTGGTGATGGAGCCAAGTTGACATCATTTTTGGCGACCTTTTTGGCAGTTTGGCGATTAATTAAACCATACAGAAATTGATATGCTGCAGCACCACCTGGTGGGGAGCTGCAACAAAGATGGTAGCACAAAGACCTCCACAAAAAAAACATACATACATGCCAATTTTCATAGTGATTGGTTGAACAGTGTTGGTGTGAAGCGAGGCCATATATACAAACATCCATTTATATATATATATTATTCTAATGACAAAAATAACAAAACAATTATCCCTTTTTACGTTTTTCTAAAATCACACTTCCAAACGCAGTCAGATATCTTAAAATAAAATAAATATAAGTAGCATGATGGTGTAAGAAACTGTTTAGTTTCGAAATTAAGTTAAATGGTTAAATCTCTTAGGATAAGAAAATCAATACGTGCGAAATTCCAATGTCTTTAAATAGTAATCGTTGACTTAGTGTAGTTTAACGCCTCGTTAGATCTTCAAAATGTTGACAGATTTCATAACATCGAGCCACTTTCAACTGATTAATATCGACATTAAAAATGTAAATTCAATCTTTTAATTTCCATATAACAAACAATTCACTAATTGTTTACTGGCGTCGGACTTAAAAGCAACATGAGGTTATGTTCGTAGCCTAGTAGTCTAGTGGTTATGGTCATGAACTCGTGGGTGGCGTGTCATGAGTTCGAGCCCTAGTTCCCCTGAAGACCCTCAGCATAGAGAGCATAGCATTACTTTTGTCGAAGCTCAAAACCTTCCCATTATCGTGGTGTTGTAGTTTAGGGAGGGAACATCGGATCAGATGTCGTCTTCGTCCCTTGACTATGGTTCAAAATTACGAGGTTCGTCGCCAGCAGCTCTCACATTGTTTTTTATATTAGAAAGTTAAATACTCACTCAAAGCAACATAAAGACTACTGGAGTCGGACTTCGTAATCCTGTACCATGGTCAAGTGTTACGAGGATAAAACGCTTGAGATAGTATATCCCTCTCTTCAAACTTCCACATTACGTCTGTAATAAACTCGATGTTTGGTGTTTGGGAATTAGAAGGAAGATCAGCCATAATCAGTACAAATTCTAATTTGTTGTTTTCTCACTTAAATTAACCACCCAGGGTAAATACACGCCACTACTAAGTATATACGAGGGCTATTCAGAAAGTAAGGAACGTTTTGGAATTAAAAAGAAACTAAGTACAAGAAAAAACATTTATTATATACACCAGAAAGAGCAACTAAAATTCTACTTTTCTACATAGTCACCAAACAAATTGAGACACTTATCATAGCGATGGACAAGTTTTGAAATTCCTTGGTCATAGAATTCTGCCGCCTGCGATCTCAGCCACTGAGTGACGCACACCCGCAGCTCCTTGTCATCGTCAAAGCGCTGTGTTGCTAGCCAGTTCTTCATTCTTGGAAACAAATGAAAATCACTAGGTGCAATATCGGGACTATAGGGCGGATGAGGGAAACCCTCCCATTTGAATGAATTAAGGAGTTCTTGAATGCAGTTTGTCTTTTCATCAACTTTAGCGACCAGTTCGTCAGTCACAATGCTACGGCGTCCACTCTTCTCTTCACCGTGAACGTCAGTTCAGCCATTTTTAAACTGAATGCACCATTTTAGGATTGAACTTTCATTCATTACGTTGTTTCTGTATACTTCATACACTTGCCGATAAATTTCCATAGGTTTTAGGCTTTTTGCCAACAAAAACCGTATCACAGACCGCACCTCACAACTGGCGGGATTTTCAATTGCAGCGCACATTTTAAATTCAAATATCGATAAAACGGGCTGCGTTAAAATGTTCCCGTTGTGATGGCTGGACGCCGACTGAGATGCCGAGCACTCAGACACCAAAATGTACGTGATGGGCGCGCGCCCAGCGACGTCAGACGGAAACGTTCCTTACTTTCTGAATAGCCCTCGTAGGAGCAACTACACGGCAAAAAGGATACTTAATATTTGAGTATAATTCAATTCACTTACTCTCGGAACACTTTGGACGTCTACGGTTTAATTCACACTAACTCCATTCTTAGTTGTACCACCTCCGGTCGTTATTATTAATCTCTATCTTATTGACTAAATCGTCAATTAGCAATCTTTGATCATTCAGAAATTACTCGTCGACTAACTCTCGACTACTCTCCTCTAACTTTGCGTACCTAAAAGTCAATGCTTAAATAGAACCCTTCATTTGAATAAATCGAGTATTCTTCGGGAGAAAGTTTTCAATAGAACGACAATTAAAAAGAAATAAATTTACCCCAAGAGGATTAGTGACAGGCTCGCGGATAGACCCATTACACGCCAACCTAAAGATTTCGAATTTCGATGCATTTGGCTTACATCAGCCCCTCTGCATAGATGATCTATAGTGGAACCTAGAATCAAACGTACGATCAATGCCAGAGCAGCGACAAAAACAACCCCGACCACGGGTTTGTGACAATCCCCTACATAACATAAAAAAAGGTCCTTCTTCAGGACATAAATGGAAGCTTATTTTAATACACATTTCCAAAAATAGTTATTATAATACCTTCTGTAGACCACAAGGTATTGTTTGAACAGATACTTGTGTTTCAGAAATTTGACTGGTATAATCTTTTTTTAACACGCTTTTATAAGTTTCACTTGTATGTAATGGAATCTTTGAACTCGATTTTTACCCTCTTTGAAAGGTCAGATTAATTCGAAATGTTGCACACTTGTCAAGGACACCGATGGCAAAACAATAATTTCATTATTTTGTTTCATTATCATGATCATGATGGTCAGGAATAAGGATTTTAAGGATTTCCGAGATTTGGCGACTAATTCATTATATCGTTTCCAGATTTGGCGACTAATTGCATAAACCATTTTCAGATTTAGCAACTAATTCCAAATGCCATTTCCAAATGTGGCGACTAAAAGATTAAGGAGCAACCCTAAACCACAAATAGGATTGCAGTTAATGCACTTTTTAGTTCGATTCCCCATAAAAGCGTGTTTTTTAGTTTTTTTTTAAAACTATAATTTATTATTTTTCATTTGTCTAAATACAGCTTTTTTTGACAGCGAATTTTGTGAAATATTTTTAACCAAGATCTTTGGAAATATCAAATGAATTATTATTTATATATTTAAAAAACATCAAATCTGTTAAATGAGCATCTGATGCTTTAATTATTAGCAACTGTTAGATATTCACACCAGAAACTTTTCAGATGGAAATATGAATGACTGCAAAGGCTCATACAACAATTTCTTTCAATTTATTTCTAGTTTCTTTTCGGAAATCGTACCAGAGGATGCATAATAATTTGAATCATACAAAACAGCAGTAGAAACTTAATGTCTCTCTATTACCCTATAATTTGCTTAATAAAATAATGAGCACTGATAATTATTTTATGAAGCCTTCGAATGTTTTCTGACCATGGAATAATTCTGCAAAGTCACCCACACAAAAACTTCAAGGTTGGAATTCAGCTTCGACTTTTTGTGAGATTATTGATTGCATAAGCGAGTGAGAAAAGTTAACAGTTTAGTTGGCTAATCACGTCTTAAAAGCTTAATATGAAGTTATGATCAAAAACTTTAACCATAGAGAAAGATTTATATGCTCTTCGGGTGCAGTTAAACGTTCTTTCTCTCTAAATAGTAAAGCTCTTTCGCCTGAAATATGAAGTTTTAAATCATAACGCACAAGATTCTCAGTAAAACTGTTTGAAAAATTTGTATTCAGAAAGTATACTGTAAAATCCGATATAACGTGCACTTTTGACACAAAAAATAAGATCGAAATTTTCGGGTGAGTGTTATGCGCCGAGTATAAAAATGAGAGCTTTGAAAATAAAAGTGAGGTGAACATAAAAAAAATTAGACTTTCACATATGAATTTAAAGGGTTGTAGTTTTAGAAGTCGTGTTAGATTGACCACCTGACTGGAACATTTATTCATGTACCTCTGCCCTCAGGATCACGAAAATTGGGATGGGCACAGTATTCCTTTCCCCCCTCCCATGGGCTGTTGCTCCACTGAGTTTAGTTTAGTGTTAGAAGTATACTATTTTTCCTGATGCTTGGGATAATTCCTCTAATGAATGACTTCAAAAATTAAGGGAATTGCATACATATCAGGTTCCTTAGAAAAAAGGGAGTGTGCGCTATAGGCGAATGTACCTAAATATTAAAAAATGAGCTTGAAAGAGTATAGGGGTACGTTACACGCCGAATTTTACGGTAGATTAACTTATTGGTTTACTTTTTATACTGTGACGAAGCCGATCTCTTTCCCCTATTTTCTAACAGATCCCTTGCCCTTGCCGACAGACGGTGCGGAAATTCCAGGCATTTCTCTAATTGCTGGGAAGGAATTTCGTAACTGGGTGGTCGAGTTTCGGAACCTTTTTTCCCAGCTGACCGGACTGTGAAAAAGAGACTGGATTTTGAAAGGAGCCGTTTGGACGTCCCTGGAGCGATAAAAAAACAGCGATAACGAGCCCGCGAAGTACAGCGGTCTCCTGGCTTGGAAGATCAGGGAATGGTAGAGAGTGCGAAAGAGACTCGAAGTCATTACGGACCAGCCCGCGAAGTACAGCGGTCTCCTGGATTGGAAGATCAGGGAACGGGAGAGAGTGCGAAAGAGACTCGAAATCATTACGGACCCTTTTGATATTGAACTATAAAAGAATATACCATTTTATTTTCGTGAAGATTTTCATATTGAAATAAATAGCTATCCAAGAGCTGAGTGAAATCTTTACAATACCATAAAGAAAGTTAAAAAAAAGCAATGAACAACCTAAACTTTTATTTTATCTTACAAGGAGAGGGCACGACTAAGGAAATTCATTTGGGATCGAGATTTGGTGTAATAGTAGTACTCTTTTAGGGTGTTCACCCCTCAATGTAATTCCGTCGAATGGCCTGTCAATTCGGAGAAATCAGCCTTCGAAATTCATGCTTAGCTTTTATACAATTAAATTTTAATTTTCCGCAACGAGTTCGTAGCTTGATTGGTAAATCGTCTGCTTTCTATGTTGGAGGTTAGGGTTCGATTCCACGCGATCAACTTTTTTTCCTTCAAATCATTTAATTATTTTTTTAAATTAAATAAATTTATTTATAAAAGATTTATTAAATATTAAATTATATTTTTTGTAATTATTTTGTATTTTATAGAATAAAAAAAATTACCTTGATTACACACACACACAAATAATTATATTAAATTTTATAAATATATTTTATATTAATAACTAATATTTATAATAAAATATATAATAAATATTAAATGATATTTTACAAAAAATATTAGTTACAAATAGTTTTATAATGTGAAATACAATATACTATAAATAAAATATTATATATAATATAAATAATTTATAAAATATATTATTATTATTAAATTAATTATTTTATAATTAATATAATAAAAAAATATGTCTTTTTTTATATGTTATTAAATTAATTATTTTACAATTTTACAAAATATTTAATAAGTCCTTTTCAAATAAATTTATTTAATTTACAGAAATTATTTAAATAAATTTATTAAAATTATTTAAATAATTTCTGTAATAAATTAATAATAATTTCAACAAATCATATTTTTAATAATAAACAATATTTTTAATAATAAATTAATAATTTTAGTAATAAAGCAATAATAATTTTAATAATAAATTAATAATATTTCTTATTAATACTAATGCTTAATAATAATTAATTAATTACAATAAGTAGTAATTAATTAATTAGTATAAATGTGATTAATTAATTAA
>BMAV01020934.1:149626-162931 GCA_019973955.1 Trichonephila inaurata madagascariensis | reverse complement strand
CGGACCAGCCCGCGAAGTACAGCGGTCTCCTGGATTGGAAGATCAAGGAACGGGAGAGAGTGCGAAAGAGACTCGAAATCATTACGGACCCTTTTGATATTGAACTATAAAAGAATATACCATTTTGTTTTTGTGGAGATTTTCATATTGAAATAAATAGCTATCCAGGAGCTGAGTGAAATTATTACAATACCATAAAGAAAGTTAAAAAAAAGCAATGAACAACCTAAACTTTTATTTTATCTTAATAGTTCTTTATTCCCCATCCCCAAGAACTATCATTCATATCATTTCCCTTTCTTAGAAATTGTAAAATGAAATAAAACAAATAAAATCATTTACTATTTCCTTATGATGTTCTTGATCTGCTACTGATCTCGTGGGCATTCGAACTCATGACCGGCAGTGTTTCTGTCGAATTTAGGATTTCAGTTCTGGTGCCTCTGTGTAGAGTAGCGATACTTAACCTGCTGCCCACCGAGCCTTCTTATGTAGCCCGGACATGGCCCATTGCTCTCTGAGAAATTTACTTATTTCAGAACTTTGTGTTAAAAATTTGGTGGGAAATTCTTTGTCAAGGAATCAAATATATCAATTTTACCTTTTGCTGTCGGTGTCGTACGGATACGAATAGATATTCTTTTTCTATTTGGAACGATTACGGTTAGTGATAACAGACAACAGTGGAGTAGCGACAATTGTATGGGTGGAACTAATTTTTAACTATCTTTCATATCTTGCAAGCGAAAAATATTCGAAGAAAATATATCGTTTCAAGACATTATGGAGGTTGATTATTTTGTAGTGAAAAACAAACATGGATCAAGAATTGTTTTATTTGTTACTAAAGTGCTGTATTTAATAAATACCAATGAACAAGAATCATTCAATGACACTTCTCCTCGAAGATCTCTTTCAAGAGGTGATAAATAGGCTTTATTGAATAATCTTTGCAACAGCAACAAAGTGTTTTATCAGTGGTAATATCAAAGCGGTAACAAAGACATCCTATGAAGTTTGCTATATTATTGGTAATCACATGAAACCGTTTACTTATGCAGAAATTGTGAAGGAGTATTTCTTAAATGCTTCCAATTTAGTGTTAGTAACAAAAATAAAAAATAATAATTAAAAAAGCGAAACAGGAGTTATAATATTTTAATTGACTTTCCACATTTTAAATTTCCAATGTTATCTTGGTCTTAAATCATCCCCTCCCCCCATTTATCCTTATGTTGCGGCCCGCGAGAAATAACTAACACATGTATGCGATCCAACAGAAAAAAAAGGTTGAATACTCCTGGTGTAGAAGGCGGTTCAAAATCCTGACGTTGGCGTAAAAGGGAAGTTTGAAGAGTGGAGTATCATCTTAGATGTTCTCCTCTATTGACCGAGATTCAAAATAAGAAGTCCGTTGCCTTTATGGGTTGAGAACTGAGAGAGTTGGTGGTCATAAACTCTAATACTGGTTTATGGATCAAATATATTCCTCATCCACAAGTTGTGATACGCAATATTTAACTAACTGTGACTCGTGTTTCTTATTTATGTCGTTTTAACTTAAAAACTATCCCCTATTGTCTGCGGTTTCTGTTGGATGCGCTGACCCATTCGTGCTCTCATGTCTTCTAACTAAAGAATTTCATTTAGTCTTCCTAATCTGAACGTGCTAGAAAAATATGGTTTCACACTATCATTAAAAATGCTTCCGCTCACTCTGAGTTAAAATCTTGTATTAGGATTACTTTTGCAATACACGACCAATTCCTTTAGATGAGGGGAGGGAGTTCTAAAATGAATCACCTTCCTTCCGGCATATTGTGATTCCTACACATGAAATAAATGGAAGAAATTAAGAAGATAAAGTATAGACAGGAAGTGGTGGCGCCATTTAAACAGGAGTATATTTAAACTGTGTTTTATGGAAACAAATTTTATTCCTCATTTTTGTCTCTTTTTCTCCTGTATTTTACTTTATACTAACTTTGCCTCTGTATCAGAAGTATTATTTGTACATGTTGTCCATGTAAATAGATTTAAATGTTATTTATTATCCCCGCTTTCCCTTACTTTGTATTTTTTTAGCTTTGTATGTATGTATATATTTATATAATTGAAATTTATATAATAAAGAACCTAGCGAGTCAGAAAGCAATTTCGGACTTAGGACAGAATAAGTGGGGTTAAACTAGTTTGAAGGCCCCAATCTTTCCCCTTTGCAACACGGTAGGAAAAACCAAATAAAATAAATAAAAACTTATGAGAAAGTATGAGAAAACCAACGACTACTATCCTGCAACATATTCTCCTAAAATCTTAGAGCAGAAAATTACTAAATAATTACATAAAAAAAAGATTTTTCATAAAAGAATTTTACAAAACTTCTGCTCAAAGAGCTTTTTTCAAGAGAGCCAAGAGTCTTGAAATTAATGGAAAGCTACTATTTTCACTGAGTGAAAAAACCAGATTATACATAAATGCATCTTTTAAACCAGCAAGCAAAGATATATATATGCCAAGAGAGATGACAATCAAATTTGGTAAGCTATGAATTGGTTGTTTGTCAAAAATGTAGAAATTTCCTAAGTTCTAATTTGGTTGGTTGTCAAAAATATAGAAATTTTTAAATGTGTAAGATGTTCAAGATGTGTGTGGAAAAGATGTAAACTGTGAGAAGAGAGTGCTATGATATAATCTTATCATTGATACACAGTGAGACCCCGCTTAACGCAGGGTATACGTTCCATCAAAGTAGAGTGTAATATGAAACAGCGTTAAACGAGGTTATTTCATCATGTCAATAAAGGGGTTATGAGAAGATAGGTAGGAAATTGGTCAGGTATTTTACCATTAAATTTATTAATTATGTTGTTTATAACAATGAAGCAAAAAAATATTTCTTACAAATATAGAAACATAATAAACGAATATACATATAAAAATAAATAGAATTCAAAGTCAGTATGTTTCCATTTCCGATCATTCAGTGTCTTCTGTATTTTCAATTTTCTGCCTTTTTATCAAGAAGGTATATTGTCTTAATGGCATATTGCGTTCAATTTTGTCGTCAATCCATATAGAAAGTCGTTTTTCTATTTCCTTTATTGTATTATTTCTAGAACGGATAATTCTAGTTGCTGAGCTTGTCGTAGTTACAGTTGCCTATGGTAGTATTTTTTTTTTCTTTATTCTTCAGAATGGTCCTTATTGTTGAAGTTGCCAAATTCAATGCAGCACCAATTTAAAATTGACGTTCATCAGTATCTAATCTTTTAATCACTTGCATTTTAGTTTCTAGTGAAATGCTTTTTCTTGTTTTATTTTCGTATTTTTTATTATCACTCATGATAAAAACTAAAAATCATAATATTTGTCACTATAGCAATCGTTATATTATATAAATTTATACTTACAAAAATGTCAACAAATATTTGAAACGATAAAAATACATTCGTATAATACCGCAGGAAAGAAGAAACACAGATAAACTGCCTCGGATATTCAAAAGCCTATAACACTGCGTATATAATTTCAGGGAATCTTTCTATTCAAATATATATATAAAATAGGGTTAAGCCGAAACAGCGTTAAGCGGGGTCTTACTGTATGTATTATATCAATGTATTTTGAAACATTCCGCTCGTTATAAGTTTGTTAATACTTGTTTGTGATTTAAAACTGTATGTTTGAATTCGTGCCTATAAATTTTGTGTACTCTTCTCCTGTAAGAAATGTAAACGATATAAAATTTTTGTTTAATGAAGTCTGAATGTGGGGGTGGCTTTATTTCCTCAGGGACCGGTTTTCAGCTCTAAGCCCTTTTGGGTGAACTCGGTGCATCCGGGTATTCCCCATCAGAAGAAGTACGACTTTAATGAACAATTAATTATTTTCTATCATTTCAACCATTTTGAATTCATAAACGTATTTGGAATTTTCTACAGTGCCTTCTCAACTATTTGTCTGACTGCAACCGAAATTCGTCAAAATGCATAAGAGACAAAGAAAACTGCGTTCTGATTAAAATTTTCTTTCTATTATCGATAATATCATAATGTTTATTTTAATTATTTTTCCTTAGATTTTCAGATCCTGAAAAAAAAAATATCGAAAAATGATACTTAGGATCAGAGAAAAATATAATCAGGCATAAAATGTCATTTGTTTTAACTTCGGATTAATTTATATTGTATTTCAATAACAAAATGTAGTGTAGATTTTCATGGTGAAGTTGAAATTCCGTAGAATTGACATTACGTTCACGAAATCAAAACTTAAGGTAGATTTCAGCCTTAAGGGGCAGTGGTTTTCTTCGCAATCTGCTTTGAAACTCGTGAATATTTTCCAGGTAAGCCCGAAATATTAAACATAAACGTCCGCCTCTGCAAAAGCATAAATTAACTTTCAATCCGTTCACGTTGCATAATGGTGTAATAAAAATGTAGAAAGGAAATAAACTTGAAATATAATATATTAAGAAAACATCTATTGAATTATGCCGTGAATAAAATGGCGTATCCAAAGTTATTTTGGAATTTCGTGATATTCTTTCAGTTCTTTTATTTTTTAACTTCATCATCATCATCATCAAAAAAAAAAAAAAAGGATTAATAGTTCGTTGAAATATTTATCGAAAATATCTCCTCCGTCATTGTAGTTAATTCTAAGCGATTATCCCGAATTTATCACTAGTAAAAAAATCACTTGTTTTATATAATTACACTTCACATGCATGAAGCAAACTATACTCTTTTATAAAAAACAAACAAAACTTTTTTCTTACGTTGCTTGATTATTATTATTGCAAATAGAATCAACACGAGGGCTATTAGTGACTTCATAATTTTAAACCTCGGTCAAGTGACGAGGGAAGCACCTGAGAGGTGGAACTTAATCTCCAAACTACCAGAACTTTGAACCCAGGACCCCGGGTATTTCTAACTGCATCACCCCTTCTACTCGGTGGCACTAGATTTCGAAGTCACGAGACGCCGATCACGAGTTCATTACCATAACCCTATCAGTAGGGATGGTGATCTGAGATCGATTAATCGAAAAATCGATTTCTCGTGCCAAAAAACCCCCGATTTTTTAAAATCGATATGTAGCACTGAATCGATTCAGGGAATCAATATTCCGTCCAAAAAAACGAAGGTCGATTTTTTTATCCCGTTTTGATAAAAACCATAAAAAACGAAGAATTTAAACACTATTTATCGCAGGGGGTTGTGCACCTGAAGTATGATCCTATACTTTACTAGCAAGAATAAAAAAAACTCTATTTATATCATCACGTTCGCTCAATATCTATGATCTATATGAATATTGTGGGATCATCTGTTCCTTGTGAGCGCCTTTTTTTCGATTGCCGGCAACATTGCAAGTGTGATGAGCGGAACCACTTATAGATCTCAGTAGACTTGACAGACTGTTGTTTTTAAAAAGCTTACATATTAAACATTGGGAACTATAAGCTATATAATCTATTTTCTAAACTTTTTAATGTAACAAATACGTTTAGAAAATAAATGTCTTCTTTTATACCTGATACTTTGATATAGTAATAAAAATAATTATAATTGTCGAATTCCCTGAACTAAAAAAGTCCCCTGATTTTACTGATAAGAGATCGTTTATTATGGTATTTTTCTACTTTTTCATAAAATGGATTTATATTTACATTGCAAATGCAGACTTGAACAAAAAAAAAATCGATTTTTTAGAAATCGATCTTTTAGTCTTGTGAATCGGGTTACGGTTTGTTATCAGGTTACGATTCGAATCGATTTAAAAATCGATCTTTTACGGAAAGAATCGCCATTCCTACCTATCAGGTGTAACGAGAACGATACCTAAACAAGGATCCCACTCTCCAAACTTTCAGACCTCGCCAACGCGAAAAGTTCGCGCGCGCGCGCGAACCTCAATAAATTTAACGTGAATTAGCATTTCCACACGGTTACTCAGTGGTGTCAGGCTTCTATTCCATGACTTGGAAAAAACAAAATGTTATGCAAATTCATGAAAACATACCCGTTTCCCTCCGTGATAAGTTTCACTTTAAGAACATTATAAATTACAAGTAAAAACTAATGCAGAGAGATTAAGAGAGCAATTCTTCCTTGATTTAAATTTGTGGTAATAGTTTAAAATATTAAAAATTCCTTCAATCCAAATCAATTCCAATTATTATTAGTCTTTCAATTAACTAGTGATTTCAATCCAAATTATCTATTAAATCGTTTTATTTTTTAAAATCAATTCCTGCGTACAAATGAGATTTTCTTTATATCAATAAAAGCAGCATTAACTACCACGAACTAAAAATTTTAAATAGCTCTCTAATTTTCGTGGTAAATGAAGCCTTTTCTTATAAAAATATTTTAATATGTTCCATTCCATCATATCTAACAAAAAAAAATCTTTCACCGAATTTTCGTACAAAAATTCGCATAACTGTTTTAAATGTCCAACATATGTTTCATAACTATTTTCGTGTCCACCAAAAAAGAAAATAATAATAACAATCTTGAGAAACTGATAAAAAAAAAGTAAGGAGTAAAAGAAGAAAAAAAAAATTTATCCCACTATACCGCATTTCTCAGTTTTAAGATAAAAATCATCTATCTCTATCTGTCACCTGTTATTCAATGGTGTTTGAATATAAAACCCTTTTCATCATCTCTACATTCAGTTCCCATTCTCAAATATACTAAATAGCCCATTGAATAACGGCTTGTAATTCATCCTTTCTTTCCTGATGTCTATGAACAAAATTATTATGTGTATCTTTTGGAGCAGCGGTTCTTAAACTCCCGAGAGAGAGAGAGAGAGAGAATCCCCTTGTGACATAGCCATCCTGTGATGACCATGTCTTGCCGGTTCCGCGTAAGCTAGAGGTGTGGGATTATCAAAATGATGAGACATAATTCTTAATACAACTTTTATTAAGAGTAACTTATATTACTTAAATTCTAATTTGACAAATATAATTAGAGTGAGAGTCAAGCCCAAATTAAATCACGTATTTAAGTCAGATCACGCAATTAGATCCTCTATCTCAATTATCCTAAATAATCCTGTTATCTAAGTACTTATATCTAATATTACCTTTCCAGTTCTGGTCCCTTGACCTAAAGAATATTATCTATAAACTTTCTATATGAAGATTCTTGATCCGCCATGCAGCTAATTCTTGACTGCTTATTCTTGGTCCGCAAGATTTCACACTAAGCTTTGTCACGCTATTGATCAGAATGATTCCACACTACAACCTCTGAGCCTGCTACGCTATGCTATGCTATGCTCTAGGTTTGCCACGCTATCCTTTTATAGTATATCTCATTTACATGTTACATTCGTTTATCTTCTTGGTATTGGGTTGGAAAGTTTTGCCATTAATCGTGGCCGTCAAAGAACATAGGAGTCATGTTAATCAGAAAGACGCGAGAGACGTCACACCCTTTACAGTAGAATGTCGCGTATCCGAACGTTTATTATCCTGAACGTCTAATATCCAGACCAGTTTTTTGTTTGTCAACTACATGTACTGTATATGAATACGTTTTCGAACAGTGTAAGGCTCAACAGTTGTTTCGCGAGAGGCCAAAAAATATCATCGATGCAGATATCGAAGACGAAAATGAAATAAATAATGCAACTCCTGTTCCCACGTCATCCGAAATGAGGAACATCATGAAAATTATGTTCAGTTACTTAAACGCACGTTCCAATGGGGAAATGAATAACAAAATGGACAACATCGAACAATTTGATGCTAAAAAAGACAATGCAAAGAAAAGAGTATCAGATTATTTTCCAAAAATTCAATAAATATTTTTTTTTCTTCGAAAAACTTGAAAATTTTGTATTAAATTTCGTAAGGGTCTTATGAATGATTTTTCAATTCCTACTATTTTAGTTCACTCTCTCCCTATATATACTTATAAATCTTGTTCAAATTTTCAATCGTTAATAAAATACTTTTTCTATTCACCCATTCAAGTTCAAATACATTTTTTGTAAACTTGCAGTGGATGACACTAGATATTAATACAGTTTTTCAAATATGAAATCATTCATTAAATTAAATTAATGAATGAATAGTAACAAACAAAATAATATCCAACAGCCTATATAGAAAGGAAAATCGTTCGTTATGTCCTTGTAGCGCAATGGATAGCGCGTTGTCCTTCTAATCCAAAGGTCGTGGGTTCCAATCCCACCGTGGATCGCTTAACTTCTAAGAATGTAATTTCTTTCTTACTATACTATATTTTTTAATAATTAAATTTAATAAATGAATAGAGAGGAAGTATAGTAGGAAATAAAAAAAATAGTTCAACACCCTATATAGAAAGAAGAATGGAAAATTGCAAGGAAAATCGGTTTCTATTTGTCACTTAATATTGTGATCCTGTCGTATGTATAAAAATATTTCTATTGATTATAACCTCTTAATAAAAAGTAACTAAACTAAAATTTTTCTTTGTTGACCTAAGTATAGGAATTGACTTTAAAATTTTTTTTTATATTACTTGTTACGAATTACATGCATATATACATAGCTAAGTAAATAAAATATACTCTACTAATTTTGTTGAAATATGTTTTTTTGCAATATCGTTTAACACGAAAAAATATTTCAGTCCCCCTCAATTTCATATGTAAACGATTTTCACTGTATTTCTTTCAAGTAATGGCGATGTGGTTGCAAAGAATTAAAATTTATAACTGAATTAATATTCTGAACTGAATTTATTTTCTTGATCCAAATACATGTTTTAGTAGTTTTTTCACATTGAAAGCAATTCATTGATCTAGTCTAGGTTGATTGATTGATTGATTATTAACGTCACACTGTTCAGCTACACGAGGGCTTTTGGCGACGGACCACGTAATTTTGAACCATGGTCAAGTGACGTGATCTAGTCTAGGATGGCAGGTCTTTCACAGTGTGTAAAAGAAACAAATCTTAACCTTAAACTAGAGACCCTTGCAGACTCCCTAGAAAGGCACTACGGACCCACAGGAGTCCGCGGACCACAGTTTAAGAACCGCTGCTGTAGAGGAATTACTTATGTGCAATCTCTTTCAGTGTCTAAATATATTGTATTTAAAAAGGAGACTATTTATTTTTGAAAAAAATATTTTTTAAAAAAGTGTTAAATAACTTATAAGTGAATAATAGTTCGGTGAATTTTTGTTTAATATAATCTTGTTTAGTTTTCTTGCGTTTTATACAGATACAAAATTGGATGTTTGAAGTATTTAAAGAACATTGTCATGTTGGCGAAAAACTATGTAACTTCGGAAAATTTTTAAGAATTTACTGGTAATTTCTAAAACAGAAAAAGAATGAAAACCCACATTTTTGTCAAATTATTTTAGAAAGTCACAATATTAAGCATAACAAATAATAAATATCATAGTTCGCAGACGATATAATTCATATCGGTGACAGACGATAGTGCACTATATAAAAATAGACGTAATATCGATCTTAACTTCAATCGATATTCGTACCCTAGCCGGATTATAGAACTTAATACGGCTACGAAATGGATGAAAGCATATGCTTGATAAAATTATCATGGATTAAAAAATTTTAACACTTCCTTGTAAATAAAATATATGCATTATAAATAGTTCTGTATATTTATTTCTCTCTTTTTGGAAACATTTATTTGCAAGCTAACCTAAAAAAAAAAATCTAAGATGAGAAGGAGGAAATTGAATAACAATTCGGAATTTTTGTAACATATAAAAAAATGACCATGAAAGGACCATGACAAACGTGTATATATTTCATTCTTATAAAGAAAAGAAAATACTCACAATTATACTTTTATTATATATTTTTTCAGGCGCCCATTTTTGTACTTATTTATTTATTTAGTAAATTAATATTTAATATATAGCATATTATCCATGCAAGATATTTATTTAAGAAATTTTAATATTTTCGTTGTTACAATAAACATCTATTCAGCGGTGTAAAATAATACCATTCTTTCTGTCCTTAAAATTTATTGATACTCAAATTCTCTTACTTATCGCTACGTCTTATTACTTAAATCAGGGGTGGCTAACCCGCGAGATTCATTACAACTTTACAAAATACCACAATTTTGTGCAATATCTTTATTTTTAATATTTTTTTATAAAATAAATCTCATAACTGTTTCTGTTGCTGCAAATCTTTTTTTTTTCAAAAAAAAAAAAAAATGAAATTTATCAAACATAAATTGCGCTGAAACTTAACGGACGAAACCCTATAACAGGAATGGCGAACCAGTGGCACGCCGCGACACAATATTTTGAGCACACCACCGATCAAAACTGTTTGCATTTTAATTCAAAATAACAAAGTTCAATATGAAATATTACGAAAAACGTGAGTGTTCAGTCGCAGTTTTCAGCGAGATTTTCTCAGTTCAAAGAGTTATCGGAAACGCGCGCTGAAGTTTTTTATGTACCTTGATGTGACTTAATTTAATAAACTGAGAGAGAATTTGTCCCAATCCATGGTTGTAAATTGAAAAATTTGAAATGCCACACTGATTGATTTCCAGTCTAGTTCAATATAGATTCAAAAATTTGTTGAAAAAAAGGAAAAAGTTGGAATTGATTAAAACAGAAAGATTAACAAGCAATATAAATAAAAATGCTAGTAATGAAGTTTTGGAAACATGGAATTTGATTCCAGATACATTTAGCTCTTGAAGAAACTGGCTCATGCTATTTTAACCATATTTTCATCTACCTATGCCTATACCTATCATTATTTTCAGAGATGAATAACATTAATGACTCACTTAGAAACCGTTTGGAAGATGACTCCCATTCAGTTTACATTCTGGTAAAAGTAAATAGAATATAATTAAAACTTGACTTTGGGGGAAAAGCCGGTTTTTGTGGTTTAGTAAATTTTATCAAAAAAAAAAAAAAACCCGGTTTGCAAGCCCTATTGCATTTTATATTCATCATATTTTTCTTAAAATTAATTTTTTATACGAATTATTATTCAGTTTCTGTGTACATCTACGGGGAACATTTTTATAATGATATAAAGAATAATACTTTAAAGAAATCACAGATTAAACTTAAAAACAAAACAAATTCAACTGCGCAGCTCTAAAAAATCTACTAAATTAATAATTAGCATTAAGATTAATTCTTCCAATCAATATCAACAGGTAGCTGATTGATTTAAAACCTGAGTTATAATAATATAATTCGAGAATAAAAAGGCTTAGCAAGAGGTAAACAAAATTTAAATCTAGGCCAGCACAGCAGTATATCACAAAGCAAGTGAAGAGTAAAGCTCGTAAATGCGAAAACAGATGTTTAATTTTATGTTTAAAATGTGGAACACACAATCCATAAAATCATAGCCCGTGCAACATAGGGAATAAAATTTTGCATTTAAAACGCTCGTTATACGACTCAACGGCCTTGCGTTTACAGGCAGAAATAATTTAAGAATTCAAATAGCGTCTGAATTTGATAAACTGTTCATGAGAAATGGCGATTCGTTTGAATATGGAAGAATGGCCTTTTTTCAGTAACAATATCTGTGATGGATCTACAGTCGTTTTTTACAACTAATCCTCTTGGGAAATCTTTGGGCTATCAATTCCCGTTATTCACAACCAACCCTTCGGAAGAAGAGAATCGTGGTATTTAAATTAACTTACTATAAATAGGCGAGGTTTTCTAGCTTTAGAGAGAGAAGAGAAGAGATATACTCGAGCCAGGTGAGATTGCTACTGAAGGTATAATATTAGAATTATAGTGATTTGATTCTTATTAGGAGTGTGACGTATTGGATACGAAAACACACAGTCAGGCTAGAGATATAAATATATAAATTTATTTACAAGAACATCTAAATCGCCATCTTACACTCCGAGCACGTTGTTTTTTCTCTGCTTCCAGCCGGGGCCCTAAAAACGGTCCTGGCGCATGTCCTTTTTTAGAGGAGTCTTATCTCAGAACGTAGGGGAAATGGATTCCAGTAAACCCTTCTCCACTACAATCTCAGACAGTAACGCTATCCTCTTTTGGTCTCTGACTTCGTCATCTGGTGTCATAAAAATGTTCGCTACAGGAGGAAACTTTAAAGTGACGATTGATATTAGATTAAATCGGATGATAGGTTTGATCATTTATTAAGATTAGGATAGAGTTTGATAGTCTCCTAATCGTTAGCGTTTTACTGTTATTGTTCCACTTTCGCGGTTAACATTGAGGCATTCTCTTACTATTATTAGTTGAAATTGTGTATGTTCTTTGTGTGTGTGGAAATAAATAGATTGGATCATGTCGAGTGTTTCTTCCCTTCCCCTTACACATGTAGGTGCCCGAGAGAAAGACGCGAGTCTATTACATATCTTACAATAAAAAGACATAGTACGTCAATGCATTCTATGAGAAAATCAGTGAACAGTTTGGAAGTACAGTGGTCAAATAACTTGTCACCTGCGAGAGTTTTTGTTGTTTGTATTATACAATGAAGCCCAGTGGCTGAGTGGTAGTGATTCACACCATGCCACAGGTCCAGAGTTCAAATCCCGGGATGGGCAAGGTCGACTCAGCCGTTCCTCTCTTCAGTGGGTCGTAAAATGAGTACCAAACTTGCTTGGGAACGGAACACTGGGGGTTTCCCGTCAGACTAACCACTTGACCGAAACCAGTGCCAGTGCCGGTTTATCCGTTGTGCGCTTGGGGCGGGCGCCCAGGGACCCGGATAAGCTGGACTTAACCAGATTTTCTGGTAATAAATTTCAATCCACCAGTGCCAAGGGAACATGTAGATCTTCTTCGTCCAGGGCCTGAAATGAGCTTAAATCGCCACTGACCCCAGCGTCCAATAGTCACGTAAACTGAGATAGGCACAGTAGGTCTTGACCCTCATGGGCTGTTGCTCCACTGAGTTCACTTCAGTTGTACAATAGGCCATTTTAATCATCTGGTTGACTAATTTGATTTGATCTTGCAGAAGAAAAAATTACTAAATAAATTGTATCTGGAACGCGTGTGTTAATGGGTAATTTTTATAGCCGAAATTTTCACCATCTGAATGGAATGGATAATTTCTAGTGATACACAGTGTAATAAATAATGATTTGAAGATTATGATCGGATATCGATAAATTCATTAGATGTAAAATTTTAGTTAGAAAATGAAGGGTCTCGGATTGCAGAAAAAAAAATGAATAATCATCTAGAAGAAATTTTGTATAATACAAGAAAAAGCGAAAAAGTTTCAAATTTAAGACAAGAAAAATTGGGGGGGGGGGG
>BMAV01020934.1:118185-139322 GCA_019973955.1 Trichonephila inaurata madagascariensis | reverse complement strand
TACTGATCTCCAGACCTCCTTTTCTGCAATTTCATGGCTATCTGCTAAATTTTTACATTGTTGCTTAAGTTTTGCACACCAGTGTATTTTGCATATACATACTTAAGACTTCTCTATAAAACCTGCACTAAGATTTTTGAAAAATTCACATTATTTTCAGAGTAACTATCAATTAAAATACTAATCGTCGGTTTTTTTGTCAAAATTTCTCTACTTTCTGATATATTAAACTATGTGTGAATGCATCCACTCTCTAAATTATCTATCTCAAAAATTTTAGTTCAGGTTCTGGGGACAGAAGTTCTAGCTATATAAGGAAAATATATTATTTTTCTTAAAAGGAGAATGTTTTGAAAATATATAATTTTTCCATCACTTTTTGCCAAAAAATTGCATATAACTATAATTTTGTCTTGTGATAAAACAGTTATGTATGTATATTGTAATTCAAGTGACACTAAATATCGAATATATATATATATATATATTTAAGCTTTTTAAAAATTAGCAATATTAAAACTGAAAATTTTTTTCTTCGAGCATACTGAAACAAAATAGTATATTCGTGCCATGATTAAAGCAAATAACATCAAAATAGAGTGGCAAATGTGTTAGAATTTTAATGTCAAGCTTATTCATTAAAGTAGCAGTAAAATACCTACCATAGATATCTTTGAATATATCTTATGGTCGTGGTAGACGAGTAATTACGGTCACAAACTTATGAAGGTCTTTCTCGAAGGTTACTGAAGATTTGCCGTGAAGAGGGGTTGATGCTCGTTAATGTTGCCGAGACTCAGACTTACTTTGGAGATTTGAAGATTAGGGGGCCTGCTCAGGTACCGTTTTCGTCACTTGGTTGAGCCTCAAAATTTTGAGGTTTGTCGCCTATCGCCCTCGTGTTGTTTCGAAATGACATGTTAATAAGTAATTAATTCTTATAGCTAAAAGTGCAAATTGTTACAATAATAAAATAAATCCGAAAGAGATATATGTATACACATATTTTTTCCTCAACAGTTAAAAATATTTCTCAAAATATCGAAACTTCTCATAGAAATTTTGAAATGGTTAATACTATGCTGAAGAGGAAAAAAAATTGAAGTAAAATATTGTTACGAATTTTGTGTAAATAATTTATATCTGGATGTGTAATACGTTTATAATACTCTATGTTATATTTATTTTATGTTAAAATTGTAATATTCGCAAGCTACGCCCTCCCTTACATTATAATGGCGATTCAATGGGAATTTGGCGAAATTTTGGCGATGGATCTAAGTTGGCATCATTTTTGGCGACCAATTTGGTGACTTGGCGACCATTTTGGCGTGCTCGTGACCCTATGGATTTTTCTGAAAATTAGTGGAGAAATATACTAATACCAAGATCTATGAAGCAAGCGAATCTTTCTCGAACGATCCGTGAGGTCTATAAATAGGGAGATGCTCGCCGAAAATGAGTTAGTATTGTTTTGACTAGCGATTAGAGTAGTCTTGTCTTCACTGTTGAGAGTCGACCAGCCATTAGTGATTACTCCGGCTGTGTTGAACGAGCGAGTGGTTGTAAATAAGCTTTTACAAACTTGTATTTTAGACACTGGGTGTGTCTGAGAGCTGTTGAAGGTGTGAAGGCCTTCTGAGATTTATTCTTCAAATATTGCTGTTGAATCCTGCATTTCTAAGGATTGTTTCTCGAAAATAAATTTCTATCACTCCTGAAGAACTGCCTTGTATTTTGAGACTGATAGCATAAACCCCTTGAATCCCGCGATCTACGTAACAATATTAAAACTTCCTGTAGTTTTTTAAAACTTTTTCGAATGTAAAATAATAATCGTAATACATATTATCAACAAATTTATATTGTTAGAAGAATAAAATGCCATGGAAATAACTATACTGGTAAAACAGATTTCAAATAGTACTTAAGAACACCCTTTTGGTTTAGATATTAAAAAAAAAAAAATTCTCTCTTTCTCTGTAGGTATTTGTTTTTGTGGGCAAAAACGCATTCCATTGTAGTTTTATTCTTTTTTTTTCACTTCACTTATCTAATTTCTTTTCTATATTTGGCAGTTGATAATCAACAGTACGCGAAATCCATAATCGAACTATTTTCTAACAATAACAATTTACACACATGGCTTATGATCGATTATTATATTGTTTTTACAAGTAATTTTTCAACGGACCTCACACATATACACAAATTACCGAATATATTCGAACAATTCCTGATTGATCTTTTTTATATCTTGAAGAATTATTTAAATTTTTAGTACAAATATATTATCACATTTAAATTTCTTTAAAAAATAATTAACGAGGACTCAAAATTTATAATTTTTAATGTATTGCATGAAATTCAATACGAATTACCTATAATTACGCGTTTATATTGTGAAAGGATTTCAAAATTTATTCAAATTTTTTCAGTTAATAGAATTTTTTATTTTTATTTTTCCACACAAACATATTTATAATCTGTTCCTCCTAATTAAAAATTAAAATAATGTTTTTAAAAATTTGTGATTATGTTTAAGCGCGTAAAATGAGTAACTTTAATCTCATGTTTTTGAAATGGATCGCAAAAAGTTTTAAATATGGTTGTGCAGATCCCTCCATCCATTTGTGTTTTTCTTAGAAAACCTACAAATATATATTTTTTTTTAGTTGTAAAATTTGGATATAAATTTTCGAAATAATCTAGAAATTCGTAAGCAATGAAGAATACAAGTTAAAAAATTTTTGACTTTTAAGCACAATTTAAACTGCATCCCACAATTTGAAATTATTTAAAAAAAAAAAAATTATTTTGCAAAAAATTCTTTTTAAGAAATCCTCCTCCTGCATTTATTTTGATTCTTTTTACCATCAAAAGGTATCATGTTGTGTAATAATTGTTTTATTTGTATAACTTTTGTGTTGCTGTTATATAATTGCCATTCACATTTATTTCAATAATAAAAAAAAAAATCCCTTAAGTTTTGTGCCTCCCTTCTCAAATGCTTTGGACTCTGTTTAACGTATTAATATTTACAAGAAATTTTAATAGCAAAATTTCTACTTTAAAGCAATAAATACGCGCGGTAACTTTTAAAAATTATCTGGAGCGGGGAAAAATCTCTTTTAAAGAAAAAGTACAATAAAGTTCTTAGGTTATTCTATCTCTAAATCAGAGTGGTCTTCAAACCATGTTCCACAGAACCCTGGTACCTAGTGACCAAGGTAATGGACTCGCGGCCGGCATGAGTTCGAGCCTAGTGCTGCTGAAGACCCACCGTGTAGGGGGGCGATGCACTTTAAATCTGTCGAGAGCTGAAACGTCCTCCCGTTGGTGTGATGTGGTAGTTAGGAGAGGGGGTGCCAGCTCAGATGTCATCCTGGTCACTTAACCGTGGTTCAAAATTACGAGGTCATCGCCAAAAGCCCTCGTGTAGCTGAACAGTGCGACGTTAATATTCACTCCCTCCACGGAACTCTGGGGTTCCACGAGTCACAATGAAACATCGAATATAGAAAATTATAAATGTGTATATATAAATGGATTCTCTTTCTCTATATGAAGTTTATATAACCACAATTAAAACTGAAAACTTTATTTTGTAATACTTGAGCTTTTATGATACACTGCCTACCGCACAAAATGCAACACCCTGAAGGAAGCATGCAAACCATTGGCGGCGATGAAATATATGCAAATCATTAGCATTATAGAGCAGACGAACATCATGGGCGACCGTAGCCAAAACACTTTACAATTCTAAGGGTTTCGTGAGTCTAAAAAGTTTGAAGACCACTCTGTTCTAGATTAAAATCTCACCCCTTTCCCTCCTAATATTCTATTTGTCACGAGAAAGGCATTCTGAAAGGATTTCTGGATTAATAAACTTAAAATGAACGAAAAAAACTGATTTCCTCTACTTTAACAGAGCGATAGGAAATGATTGGTTTAAGATCTAAAAAAAACTACCTTTTGGGATTGATTGTTTATCAACTGCGTATTTCGAAGCAATACGAAAGCTATTGGCAACGGTAGTTTTGTTCAACGTAATTTTGAACCCCGATCAAGTGACAAGAATGGCACCTCACACTCCTAACTTCCACACCACGTCAACTTGAGGACTTTAAGTCTCCGTAGATATAACGGGTATCAGCTCCTCCACGCGGTGGGTCTTCAGTGGCATCAGAAAGGACTCGAGCCCATTGACTTACCAGAAGCAATGCTAGTCACTTGTTCGCGACCACTAGGCTATATTGGTTTCATCTGTCACAGAAAAAAATTAAAACTCTGGAAATATTTTATGTTAGATACGAAAGATGATTAGAACTGGGTACCTTCCGATCCGAGAACGAGTATCTTAGCCACCATGCCAAAACGATCGTTATAGCACTGAAACTGTATTACTGGTCTATATAGATATCACCCACACACTACTACCCTACCAGTGATTCGGTGAACGAACGATACCATATTCGTAGCGAGCGTGTGATCAGTTGCGTCATTTTGAGTGCGACGGCTTTGTGGGTTGCACCATTCGTCCGTGACAGCTTGTGAGTTGCGTCATCGTGTGTGATGGCTTGTGTCATGTGTCTGACGGCTTGGTTGCATTTACGGTAGATAGATGGCTCCATGACTGCTGCGGTTCTCTTTCCACGGTCAGGGTCACCAATGAAAGAGAATTAGAACTAGGTACCTTCCGATCTGAAAACGAGTATCTTAGCGACCATGCCAAAACGATCGTCATAGCATGAAGGCTATTACTGGTTTATATAGATATCACCGTCACTGATATAACATCTCTCCAAATTAATACAAGCTTGTATAGTGAGATTATAGCACTTTAATACGTTCACCTATATATATTTATCATCCTTGTGACATTTTATTAAAACTTTGGTACATACCTATAATTCCCCAAATCATAAAACGTCGTCAATTGAAAAAATGATGCTAAATGCCGTTATCGTTATTGTTATTGTGTTCGAAATGCGCGGGAACGGTTTCCACTACTGGCTGTTTATCGTGGTATTTAATAATGTCTTTCTGATTTGTGACAAAATTGATCAACAATATAATACAAACGAAAATTTTAAAGGTGCACATTTTGTTCACTTTAATAAATAAAGTTAAAATTCAACTTCACTTTAGGAGACAGGATAAAAAAAAAAATCATGAAATAATTTTTAACCAGGAAAAAAATGGCAAGATTCGAATAAAAATTAAAACATATAAATAGCGATCTAAGATCCTTTCCTTTGACAATAAACAAAAACACATATTCTTGATACCACGAATACAAAAAGAAATCATGAATTTGTAATTCCCACATACGATCGGTATCATTTCAGCCGTCGTAAAAAACGTTGGACAAAAATTTCCCAGTATTCTTCTGCATGACTCATGCATCCTTGACGAATAAAACGGTCAAAAATCTCACAATCCCATTTGAGAGAAAATTTTCCACCGGTAAGGTCCACCAACGAAGCAGAACGGTCCGTTACAAATTTCAGAGATTAATCGCCATTTTTCTGTTCGAAAGGAACCCAGAAATAACAATAAAAAAAAGTCAGACAGCGTTTATTTTAGGCGGGAAATATATGAAAGTGGCACAATTTTTTATCGTCGTAAAATGGCCAAAAGCTCTCTTTTACAAGAGAGCTTATGTCACTTTCGTCATTTGTCACCTGGACTGGGTCAATTGAATTGGAACCTCCCTTTCGAAATACTTGTGTGAGTGGCTTTGTTTTTAAGTTATTGATCATAAAAAATGCAAGATTTTGGGACGTTGCTATTGAAATTTAGGTAACTTTTAAAAATTTGATGAGCTATCGAGTTTTTCATTATCTTCTTCACACACACACACACACACACAATGCTAGATTATTATTTTAGCTATTGAAAAATTGGTCAGTTGTTCACTTATCAATTTTATTTATGTTCAGGTTCACATTTGCTACCTCCAATAATGAACTTTTTTTTCCAATTCCTACCATTAGTTTACGCACACTCCCTATATATATATATATTTGTTCAAATTTTCAATCGTTAACAAAATATCTTCTATTCATCCATTCAAGTTTAAATACATTTTTTTAAACTTGAAATGGATGATACTTGATGTTAATAGTTTTTTCAAATATTAACTCATTAATTCTTTTAATTAATGAATAAATAGTAATAAATAAAAATAATAGTCCAACACCCTATATAAAAAGGAAAATCGCTCGTTGTGTCCCTGTAGCGCAATGGATAGCGCGTTGGACTTCTCATCGGAAGCTCGTGGGTTTGAATACCACTTGGGACGGCTTAATTTCTGAGAATGTGATTCATGAATGAATAAATAGAAACAAATAAAGATAATAGTAGTACCTCGTGTGCATAGACAGGAAAATCACTTTCTATTTTGCCACTTTAATAGTGTGATTCTGTCATATATGTATATACATATTTATATTAATTGTAATTATTTAATAAAATGTAACTAAAATGAAATTTTTCTTTGTTGACCTAAGTAGGAATTGACTTAATTTTTTTTTATATTACTTTTTTACGTACAAGTAAAACATTTTTTATTCGACTGAATAATTTTTTTAATAATATAGCTCTTTGATGCCTAAAATTGTTCTTAGCAAAACTTTGTACAGAACAATTAAATACGTTATTGTTCAAAATCATAAAATAGGATGGCTTCTTGGATGCCGACCTCGTCACTTGATCATGGTTTTAATATTTTTATATTCATTTGTTTTTCACATAACATCAGTGGTTTGGGTGAGAGAGTGTTGAGACTAACGTCGTACTATAAAGCCACAGGAGGGTCTGGTAATTTTGACTACGGCCAAGTGACGTGGACGACACCTGAATTGGCATCCCTCTCCGAATTTTCACACTTTACCAATGGGAGGACTTTGAGCCCCGACAGATTTAACGTGGATCGGCTAATTCTGCACAGCGGATCTTCAGTGACGCCAAGACTCGAACCCGAGTAGTTATTTTAATCAGGTATTCTGAGAAATTATGTAGCTAGTGATTATGGTCGCTAACTCGTGTCATTTCGGGCCCTAGTGCCCCTGAAAATCCGTTGTGTAGAAGGGCGGATGCACATTTAATTTGTCCTGGCTCATATTGGTATGGTATGGAAGTTAGGAGAATAGGGTGCCAGCTCAAGTAACGTCCTCGTCATCAGACCTTGGCTTAAGATTCGAAGGACCGTTCCCTATAGTCTTCGTGTAGCCAGGGACATCTTAAGACATGGGCCAACTGGGCTCTGGTCCAGGGCCTCGTATCGTTCCCGACTCTGCCTTTATAGATCATGATTCGAATAATTCCAATGGTCAAATGTTATTTCCGGTTGTATTTTCCGAAAAACTGGGAATATGTGAACAATATGTAAGGACCGTCGTCCATGCTTAGGCCTAGGATTACCACCACACACCATCATTACTCATTCAGTGAAAAGGCTGCAATTGGTCGAGCCGGTTTGTGCGATTGTAAGTACTGCACATTTTTTTGTTTCGGGTTATTGTTTGTACGACTGTTTGACAACGTATGCTATGTATTGTCTACTTTCAAGGGTCATAGGTGGAGACTACATTTGTGTAGGGGCCTACTTTTGCGCAGGGGTCGATGTCTTAAGACGTCCTTTCGTGTAGCTTTAGAGCATGCTGCTAAAAAACACTCACTCACTCAAAACAACTCAACGCCAATTGACGTCGTACGTCATAATTTTGAGCCTCTATCAAGGGGACAAGAGGATTGGCCTGAGTTGATACCCCACTTTCCGAAATTCGACATCATGCCACCCCATAAGGGTTTTAAGTCTCGACAGATTTAGCCTTCACTTTCTTCCAAATAATGATTTTTTCAGTATTTGAGAGCCGTATTATGTACATATATAACATATGCATTCTCTAAACCGATATTTATCATGGTATCTGTAAATTCGTGATTTTGAACTTCAATTAAATTTTTCATTTTCTGATTCATCCCGAGAAATAAAATCATCATCAATTAACTCTTCTAATAATTCTCACAGATAGCCTTAGTTTACCCTAAAAGTTCTCTTCGCGAAAACGTTTTGACACCTCGAAAACACAGAAAAAATACCTAAGACAGATTCTCAATTCTAAACGTTACTGCTACCCATTCGTCTCTAGGATTAACATTGCTCTAAAAATACTATATGCGAAAATATTTTGAGAAAAAGAAATATCATCTGTAGTAGCCAAGGTCATATGAAGGTACTGAGTTGCACGTTACGTTTCCTGTTTGGGGAAGGGGAGGGTACAAGGTTATTTGTTATAGCCGAGTCTGCTAGACGAATGGGTAGCATTCTAGGGTTAATAAAAAAAAAAGAGCTAGCCGAACTTACCTGGTTGCGCACTAGAGGCAAATGATGTTTCAATCCAGTCAAATGTTTAAAGCTAGTTTCCACTATACAGAATAAATGGATGATGCTGTACGACGTGAACAAGATTACTTCCTTACTTGGTAGCAAGAGGACTCCCACAGTTTTTTGCTAAAAGGCATTTTATTCCAAATTAATTAAACACAACATTAGATTCAGTAGTAAATTTTTAATTTTCATAGCCTTTCGCTGGAAAAAAGTTCTAGTCCCGTTTAAGGTTTGAAGTCTTGAAATGACCGGCTCCTGGGTGCAGCTGTTCCCGCAAACCCTTTCGCTGTTTTCATCCAAAGTCAATTCACTCAAACCGTTGCTCCAAACCCCGGTATTCTGTCTTCAAGAGGTCATTGCAATTCCTCTCCCTTGGCGTGCGGCTGTCCCAGCAACCTCTATCACGGGTCTTCGAAGAAGAAAAGTTGATCCGGAAGAGATGCAGAAGATCGATCAAAAGTCCTCAATTTGTGAGCCGACCCTTTAAAACCCCTAGACGGGCCTCTTTCACGCCCCCAATATTCTGATTGGCGAGCGTCGCGGATCTTCACCCAGCCCTCCTCGTCTTCGTCCCAACTCTATTGATTCTATGAGACAATAGGCCGTGCGACTGAAATCAACTCCGTCGCCATACCTTGTTTTCCATATGGAGGGTCTGTTATGAAAGTTAAGTACTATAACATTAAAGAAGAGAAAAATGCTTTAAAGAATTCGAAGAACACTTTTTTATTCCATTAGGCTAAGCTGCGCTAACATCAAAACATTGCAAATAGTCTGATCCGAAATACGGACTGTTGCCAATCGGGTAAACTGAAGAAGGTTACAAAAAAATTGCTTGAAGAAGAAAAAGCTTGACATCCTTGGGAAACGGAACGCGAAACGTTCCTCCATCCCATATCGGAAGGTATTTGGGCCTTGATTGAGAAAAAAATTGCTTCCAGATTTACAAGTATAAATATAAATAGTTAGTTTACATAAAATGCAAAAATATAGTAAATTACAAATGCCTACATATAAAATTATGAAATTTATTTGAAAAATGATTAATTTTTAAAATTTCTATAATTTTATTATATTTTTGTTTGTTGAGTTGAATATTTGTCTCAACAGGTCTATAAATCGATCTGTCACTTTGACTCTGAGGGCACCCTCCAGGGTATGTCTTTATCACAACAGGCCGACATTCTTTTTGATTCAAATAGTTCGCGGTCAACATGTTCGAAGGGACCCAACAATGAATACTTTTCACAAGAGTGTTTTTTCTATAGATCATGGGGTGTCTGAAAGTTACCTGAGGGGGTCGGAGAAGGAGTGCTTTCAACATAGCCACCTTCAGAATCGGCCAGACACTTGTTTTGCCCCAGGCATGAGGGAAGAATATAAGATCTCTTTTGGAAGATTACAATGTCCCATCTGATCATTCTTCTCAACCCCGTCCATCAAACCTGACAAATACTGTCAGGAAGTCTTCGTATAATGAGTCGTTGTTACAATGCATAATTAAATCGGGGCTCAGTATTAGGGTGCTAACTTATGTGTCGACCTCGTCTTCTGACCATGTGTGGTTCAAAATTACTACACATATCAGGTATAGTTAAAGGATATTTGTTTTAGGTAGAGTAAGACAGAGAGGGGAGGGGACGTTCAAAAACGTACAAACTCCATATTTTTGCAAATAACATTAAATCGAGTAAGTGATTTTTCACATATTCTGTAATTAAAAAACATAACTTCAAAATACAAGAAAAATACTTTATTCTCGAATCTAGTGTAAATATACATAGTATAAACACAGGTCATTCGTAATAACCTTCATATGGATCAAGAGCAAAAGATGAAGATTAAACAGCAAATGCACAAAAATAAAGTGAATCTTGACAAGCAAAATTACACATTTAAAACAGTTTTCTAGAGTGTTTGTCCTCTCTATGTTGTAAGTTTTAATTTGAATAGATGTATAGTAATTTTCTAATTAAGATCATAGATTCAGAAAACTCAGCTATCGTTTTTGTTTCTAGAGTAGAAATAATGAAAATAGCATGCAATATTTATAAATATAATTAAAATACATTTATTTTAACAAATTCATATTTATTGTCAGTAACCATTTGTCAAAATTCAACCATTACCCTTATTCACATAATACTGGTTTTCTTAAATGTATATATATAACAGGGCACATAGCATAACAATAACATCAACTGCAGATAACAATTTCTTTGTAAATAACAATTTATACTGATGCTCCCCCTTTCTATGACAAAAAATTTTTTAAAAATCATCACACATATTTTATAATCTTTGGAATAGTGCTTAAAAATAATGTAACTTTAAATATTTATGAACCAGAACACAATGTACCACTGAATTATTTTTCAAATCAAGCATACCAAAGCCAATAAAATGATACACAACAAATATTTTAGTAACAATTTTGTAATTTAATTTTCAATTTGTATAATTATTAAGATCAATATCGTGAATTATTTTATCAGTATATGTGAATTATTATACCTCATTATTCAATCCCTCCCTCCCATAATTATTATATAAAATACTATCATTTTCAAAGAGCAAAAAGTATTTCATTTTTAAAGAAAGGTAAAAAAGAAAAAGTTCTTTTAAATTACTCTTATTAATGATGTGCAATTTTATTTTTTTGGTTAGTTGAAATTTTTTTTTTCTTATCTTTTGTATTTAATGTGTCTTTTTGAAAACTAAATGGTTTGAAAAAACTGTTGGCATGGGGTGGAAGTTATCAGAGTGGGTGCCAGGTCAGGTGTCATTCTTGCAACTTGACCGAGGTCCATTGGCTATAGCCCTCATGTTGCTTTACAGTGTGACGTTAAATAACATTCACTTGAACAAGATTATAATTAAATGAAAAATTACTGACAAACAAAAATTGAAGTTTTTACTGATAATTAAAATATTAAGTAATGTGCTTTAATATGCAATTACAGTCAACCAAAATTTTATATTATAATTACTATGTAAGACAAATGAAATATGTATAACTGTTTCATAGTTGTGAAAAATTAAGGAGGTAAGATAATTTTGCTATTTTCCCAATATTTTATGTTTAATCTTCCCCAAAGAATTTAATTTTTATACAAATAGAATTTTTTTAAAAATTTTTGCAATCCATATGCAATTTAAGTTGCCAAATTTAAATCTTACAATTAATCCTATTAAAGCTTTAAAATTAATATTAAAAATTACTTTTATTAGTCTTTGGTAATCTTATGAAATTAATCATATTTGATGCAAGTTAATGTAGGAATTTAATATGCTGGACATAAAGTTAAATTTGGGGCTTGAAAAAAAAGTCTTTCTATTTAAGAAAATTAATTTGCATGATTGTGGATTTTTAATATTAAAAATTTAATTCTCTTTCCATATAATTTTTAATAAAAATTATTTTAGCTATTAAAGAATTTTTTTTTACTCAATTGCTATATTTTAGATATTTTAAGCAGTATAAATATCAGAGTTAAAAGGATTTAAGTGGAAATACTTAATTTTGAAAGTCTTTTCCCCCTTATAATCTTAGCTACATCCTCTTAAATAATTTTGCAAAAATGTAAAGAAACTGATTTTAGGCTTCTTGTAAAGGATTGGCTTGTAAGGCTGTTTTGATTGGTAAAAAGAAGGTCCACTAAAGTGGATGATAGAACCAGTTTTTCCTTTGAAAGGCAAAGAGATTAGAATGAAAAGACGGGGTGAACAAAATGTCTGCAGTAAGTTCCTAAGATTTTATGTCATTAACCGCTTGCCTGATTATCCCGAGTTATCTCAGGTTTGTATATATTGCAGCTAATTATTATCCCCAGAAAACTGGGGTGAAGCAGAATTTGTCAGTATGATTTGTTTTATCACAGTTTTACTTGGCCTGGGGGAAGTGAAAGGAAATATTCAGCTTTGATTGGCAGTTTGGACAATATTTATAACTCGCCAGGTTTGGCTGATACATCAGTCAAAAGGAACACTGATGTTTGTGGAACACTCAAATTGAAAAGATTTACCTCGAGATCTAAAGATAAAGAAATTAAAAAAAGGAGAAACTATTGGGTATCAGAAAAGGAAAGTAACTGTAATGAAATGGAAAGATAAGAAGATGTATTAGTCTAATTTCCACAATACACACAATAGAAATGCAGGATGTGACACATAAACAGGGACAGACAAAGTCCTGGCCTAAATGTGTAGTTGACTACAATGACAAAATGGGTGGTATAGATAAAGTCGAGCAGCATTTAGTTGCTTATTCTACACCTAGAAAAATCGGAAAAAAATACTATAAGATTTTTTTTCATTTATTGGATTTGACTTTGTGAAATTCCTACATTTTGTACAGTAAATCAGGATGTTCACAATCACCTAAACAATTTAGAATGGAATTGATTGAAATACTGTCAGAAAATCATCATGACAAGTTTTCTGCTACATCAGGAAGACCTAGCATTAGTCCTTTGCCACTCAGGTTAACCACAAGGCATTTTCCAAATGTTATTCCTGCTACTAAAAAAATAATCAAATCCTACGAGATAGTGTACCGTATAGTGTGCTACCGTAAAAGAGATTCAAGAGGTAAGCCAGAAAGAAAAGTAACCACAGATACCAGTGTACAGAATGTCAGATATCACTTTGTGTTGTCCCTTGTTACAAAAACAATCATACAAAGTCTAATATTTAACTTTTTTCCAATTACAGAGTTAACTCCGGATAGTAAACTAATATTAAAATTTAATGCCCTTACACCTGTAAAAAATTAAAAATTCATCTTAAAACCTACATATTTTATTTCATTTTGTTTCATAGTATTTAATAATAAAATAAAAAATGTGATGATTTTTTGCAATTTTTTTCAAAAATGTTTGTAAGGGAAGGGGTTAATATTTATAAATAATATTGTGTGTTTTAAAATAATAATTATAAATGTGTAACAATATATTTATATATAAAAAAGGGTGAACATTTAAATATAATTTTTAATACTTAAAATTAAAGTTATTCTTTATGAAAAAAGTGTTGATAAGCAATTATTTACAAACCTTTTGTTGCAACAATGAAAGCAAAATGTTTTTTCCAAGCTCTTACAATTTCTTCATACAACAATTAATTTTTAAGTTTATAAAAATTTTCATACATTTTCCAAGTTCATACTTGCATATATATTTCTAAAACCACAATATTAATTTCACAACAATTCTCCCTTTTTAAAATTTTTCGATAAATGAAAAAAAAAAAAAATGGACAGATAAATAATTTAAACAGACAATAAAAGAAAATTACTTTCATTGAGCCAGATCTTAAAGGATTGATTTAGTAATTTAATTAAAAAGAATGCACTGCAACATTATTTTCTTGCATATCTTTTTATAAAATCTGTATGATGTGGCATTCAACTACAACTTCATAATATACAACACTCATAGTTCTGACAGATAAATTTAGAAATTTCTAACATCCAAAACATTAATTCACAAACTACAATATGTTTTCAACATTTAACAAAAACGAAATATGTCCCTGAGAAAATATTATACAGTAACAACTTCTAAAATATTGCCAAATAAAAAACAGGTATATTTGAAACATCATAAACCTTACAAATAATACGTATTTTAAGATGAATTATTCTGATAGTATAAGATAGAAAAACAGTATTAATTCATACCTCTATAAGGCAGATATAGATTATCATTATTTGTACCTAGTATGGAAAGAAAAAGAAGTTTTTCAATATTAACAAAATTATTTATCTAAATTTTTTGGAAGTATTCTTTCTACATTTTAATTAGAGAACAAAATATGATTAATATTTTATCTCAAACAGTGAAAATGCAAAAATTCTCCCACAATTACCAGTGACTAGATAAATTTATAATAAAGCACCTAAAGATTCCATTTCTAGCAAAAACATACATTGTTTGTGTCATTTCTACTTTTCAAACAGCATCGTGATGAATAATCATGTACAAATAAATGGCAATAAAATAGAATAGCAGAAATATATATATCTTCTCATATTTTAATGAGCTATTAAATTTATTTTTGGAAGTCAAAATGGAAACAGATTTTTAAATTAGATATGTCTCATAACTGTGAGAGGAAATGGATGTTTTAACAATCAACATCCTCCCCTAACAGATCAAATTTATTTCCAGGAGTTCCCTCACTGTCTTCACTGTCAGCTTCGTCATTTCTTGAATCCTCGTCTTCTTCCGATCTTGAATCACAATAGTCTTCAACATCTTGAGAGACTTTCATAAAGCTCATGTCTGAAACAATGCTTTTTTGACGATGAGCTTGAACTGCGGTGATTTCATGAACACCAGGATGTAGAAACCACATGGCTATTAAAATATTTAAAAAAAAAAGAATATCTTAAAAAAGAATCTTTTAATTTCTTAAAACTTATACACATCCAAGAGTGACATTGTTACAATTGTAGCCAAAAATGTTTGCTGCTATTTAAGTAGATTTTGATAACATTAAAATTTACATTATTTAACCCTTTAACTGCCGATTAAAAGTTATGTGATTCATTCCCCAGTGTCACCGTTTTTCACATAGGTGCAGATATTCAGTGTATTAGGGCAAAAAGAATTTATAAATAAACAAATTTTTCTCTGAAGTAAGTAAATCTTTCGTAAAAACTGTCAAGGTCATTTTATTGCATTCCGAAGCTTTTGGATTAGTTGTAATAATAGCAGCACAAAGAAAAGAAACGTATTTCAGAAAGATGTACAGTCAGACCTCTATATAACGAAGTCACTAAATCCTGAAAAAAGTTCGTTATATAGAGGTTCATCTATCAATTTTCTTGATAAACCACATAAAACTAATTTTAAATTCTTAAACTATATATTAAAAAAAAAGTAATTATTCACACCTTTTTGAAAGTTAATATATATTTATTTTATATATCTTACCTATCAATAAAAAAAAGGAAAGTTTACTGACGCCTTTATCTACTTTCTGAAGAATTAAATTTTTTCTTTGATGCTGAAGCACTTACGTTTTGACATTTTTGAGCTACAAGAAACGAAGTTACCCGTACGACTGATCAACACTACAAATGAACGGAGATTAGTTCAAGGACATGACACAACTCCACTGAGGGTGAGAGGGGATATCAAAGATATTTCCAGTGAACTGGACAATAGAAGGTTAAAGGTTGCACCTCTTGGATGAAACGCCCAGAACTCAATTGCTCTCGGTAAGTTAGGCATATAATAAAACCAGTTCAAGATTTATGACTACCATAAAGTGTGTTAAAAGAGGGAATAACTTGAAATGTCCAGAAATACATTTAAAAAAAGGGAGAAAAAAATTGAATCACAAGAGAAAAAGTTCGTTACATAGGAAATGTACTTCGCTATTGGGAGGTTATTTTATGAAGAAAATCATGAAATGTTCTTGATTCCAGAAAAAAATTCACTATATAGAAAAATTCGCAACATAGAGGTTCGTAATATGGAGGTTCGACTGTATATATACATCCAGGGCAATAGAAGCACCGGTTGAGCATAATGGATATATAAGCCAATGGCAATTAAGAGGTTAACTATATAAAAACATAAGCTGCTGGATATGCACTAAAATTTGATATTGAATTGAAAAGATTTGGCACACTTATTAAGTTTGTATGCATTGCCAACATTCTATCAAGCTTAGAAGTGTTAGTGCAATTAGCATACAAATTATGAATGGTTTTGTGATAACATATTCTATGTTTTTGAAACTTCTAACCTTTATACATCAAAAATACAATTTGTTCATCTGACTTTGTTTTCTGAGTAAAAATTTACCTGTCAAAATGGGAAAAAAAAATTCCTTCATAAAAATTAAATTAAAATTGATTTTTTAAAATTCAAGAAGTATTTAAAAATTACACTATTCTCAGCAAAAAAAAAAGTTTAATAAGTGATTGTTATATTTCATTCATGATACATCTTTAAGTTTCCACATTTATTTCCTTAACTCACTAAAAAATTTTTGAATTACAAGACATTTTTTTAAAGGTTTAACAATTTTAAAAGTAAGCCAAGCAAAGGAATTTTTTAAGACAGAATGGAATAAGCTTCTAAATTATTAAAAACAATAAAAAAAAAATCAGAAATTCAGAAAATTTTAATAAAAATATAATTATTTATGTAGAAGGAGTAATTTTTGTAATCTCTTTCATCTTTTGTTTCTTACATGAAAAAATATATTATTATTCATCAAATTGTGACAGCTCTATCTGCATCCCTCCATTAATAAAGTCCTCTAGGGAAATCTTTGTTCTTTCAAATACATTTTATTCACAACCAACCCTCTGAAGAAGAAACCTTGACTATTCAAATTAGGTCTGCTACATATAGTCTAGGTTTTCAAGCTAGAATGAAAGAAAGTGAGGAGATAGGATAGATTGCTACTGATCAGGTATTATTCAATTTTATTGTGTATTTCAGATATTTGATAAGTGAAAGAATTAAAGTGACAATTGGAGTGGTCACTGGAGTTTAATTAGTGCTCAGATAATTAGGAAAGTAGATTCGATCCTGAAATAAGAGGGTCGATATTTAGTCTTCTCATATTTTGCGTATCTCGTTAATTATTCACATATTGCTTAGATTGGGCGCAACTCATATTTAAAATTACTTGAATTGTGTGATCAATAAATAGATTGCTTTTGGACATGACTAGTCTTCCTTCCCTTCCTTTTACATCCCTAGGGTCGGAATAAAGGTCCTCACAAAATAAATAATCATTCAGAGAGACTACATTTCTCAGATGTAATATAGTTAAAACTATATTTTTTAGAAATTCTTTACAGGTAATTAAGCATTTATAAAATGTACATATTTTTTAAAAATCTACACATTGTAATAAGTTTGTCTAGCATAAAATTGTTATTAATTTGTGTGGCTCTTGATATATATATAACTTTAAAAAAAATTGTAATACAGAAAGGTTTTCAAAAAATAATTCCTAAATATAAATTTATTAATTGCTATAGGTGTTGAATAAATTAATCAAGGTAATACAACAACTTTTATAGATAAAGTCAATTTTTTCAATTAAAAAAAATAAATACAAACTACCAATTAATGCAATTTCAAATATAGCAAAATTTAAGTAATTTTTAAATTCAGCAATTTATTTCCAGTTTTATAAATTTTTCTAAAAAAAATACAAATCAGATTAAAATATTAGCTTTTTTTCTGTAAGCCAAAAATTACCTTTTTCTTTGGTGTAATTTGGGGGATAAAATGCTAAGCACACTGTGCGACCATCTAAAGCCATTCTCAGTATATTATTTGCTGCTCGATACACATCCGGTCGTGCTGCCCTGGCTGTTCGGAAACCTCGTTTGATAGCCCAAGCTACAATTCAAAAATGGAAATATCAAAAAATTAACACAAAACATTTTAATTCACAATTTATGCCATTCAAAAGAAATAGACCAAGTACAACAATGATAAATTTATGTCACATGTCAAACAAATTTTAAATGCAATCATCTTGTAATAATCTAATTAAATATTTCAGACATGTAATAGAATTTTGAGAATTATAACTTTACATAATGAAAATATTATAATATATTTCCAAGAAAAAAATAAGCTATAATAAAAAGACAGTAGCAACATTAAAGAGTTTAAATAATTTCATGTGATATATCCCATTATTGCAAATCGTGCAATGCAATTTCTCAATTCTGAATTTCTTGAACTTTTTGAAAAAAAGTTGAACCTTTAACTTTAGGTAATTCATTTAATTTAATGAGAACAAAGGTTATTTCATATTGTTTAAATTAAAGTAGCTTTTTATCAAAATTTAATGTAATTTATACACAATAATAAGTAATAGAATAAAAATAAGTAATTCAATTAATTGTTTCCCCTTCTTTTTTGATTATTTTGAAATAAAAACAGAAGTTCAAAATACAGTTTAAGATTTCATCACTATATAAAATCAATATAAAGCATTCTACATGATACTTATTCAGAATATGTAATAATTTATACACTTATTCATCTTATGTATTTACTTAATACAAAATAAAGAAAAAGAGACGGGTTAAAATTTATTTTCTCCACCATTATCTGAAGCAAAAATTTTTTTCTTTAAAATTAGATGAATTATTGTTAAAAAATAAATATACAAAAACTTATACCAATCAATTCTTCCATTTCTATACTCATGTCCAAAATTAAGGTCACAAACATGTTTTTTGACATAATTCTAAATTGCCTTTAATAAAACTGATTGTATTTTATATATTTTGAAGAACTGGTAGTACAATATCAACCTTTGGTAGAAGAAAAGAAGTTGTTTAGCATTAGTTTTTGCAGAACTACTGGATTGAGACCACTTATTACATAGAAACAAACAAGTTAGCCTGTTTTTAGTGAGAATGACTTCTCATAATCATTTTGATGTTTCTTTGAAATGGAGAACCGTTGGCATGCTTGAAGCTGGCCAGCCTCGAGCAGAGGTGGTTCGATGGTTACAAGAGGCACCAAAAGAGGTCTCTCAGCTGTGGAATACATTTCAAACAAGTGGCACTGTCACCAGGAAGGTTGGACAAAGTTGCCATAGAGCAATAACATCTGCACATGATCGCTACTTGGCATTAAGGGCACGACGACATTGGCAAGCAATGACTCCTCAGCTTGCTAGTGACCTTTCTGCTGTGTCTGGAAGAAGAATTTTCAGGCAAACAGTCTACAGACGTCTTGCAGAGATTGGCGTCCATTTCACTGTGTCTTTTTGACTGCATCTAGTTGGAAAGACCGGATATTGTGAGCTAAAAACATCAGTAGTGAACACCACAAGAATGGAGAGGGTTCTTTTCAGTGATGTCAAAATATACCAGACAAAGTGATTCTTGTCGAATCTTTACCTGGAGAGAGAGTGGATCTTGCTTTCATTCCTTGAATACAACAAAAATTGACAGATTTGATGGCAAAGGAACCCTTGTTTGAGGCGGCATAATGTTAGGCAGTGGTACACCACTGAACGTCTTCAATGCAGCACTATAGAGATGAGGTCCTGGGAAGTTATATGAAGTTTTGGGTGCTATGGGCCTGGACTACATTTTTATGAATGATAATGCACGGCCACATAGAGTTCACATAAATGATGAAAATTTCTTGCTGAGGATATTCAACATATGGATTGGACCTCGAGGTCTCCAGATCTCAATCCTATTAAACACGTTTGGGATGGTCTAGGAAGAGCCATTTCTCAGTCTCCTTCCCAGGAGTTAAAAGTCACACTTTTGGAAGAATGGGCTTTGTTGCCTCAAAACATTCATTGACGCTCTCATAAACAGTATAACAACTCATTGTAAGACTTGTATACCCATGCATAGGAGTCACACTCCTTATTAGACAGAATTTTCCTGAGTTAAATAGTTTCATGATTTCACGCTTTTTGAAATGTCCTGTATCTTATTTCAAAATTCAAATTTTTTTCCATATTATTATGTTGCTATATTCTTTCTCACATTGTAATATGTCTTTTTGCCAAATTTCATGCCAACACAGAGAATAGTACATCAGTTTTCACAGATTTTATGTTTGTGACTTTAGTTTTGGACATGAGTATAATTTACCAACAACTATGGAATTTAACAATCTAGCATTATTTTGATAGGAGAGGAAATTAATAACTAAAATACAAAAATGCAAGGGACAAGGAATATTAAATTATGCAAATGTACACTTTACATTAAAAAAATAATAATACCTTCACAGATATCATAAGCTGACCATTTGATTTCTTCTTCTGATTCAAAATACTCTTGTTCTGGATGTCGAATTTTCAAAACTTGAGGAAGCTGGACCCTTTGTCCCAAATATGTAATGGCAGAATATGGCTCTCGAAGTTGTGAAATAGGATAACAACCCATAAGAACCTACTCAAATTATACATATTTAATCTAAAACATTGCAAACAAAACATTATAGGCAACATATCAAATAGCATAACTAGTCAGTAATTAAAAGGCTTTTAGCACAAAGTACACTTAATAAGCAAGAATAAAGAGTAACAAATAAATTCAACATTATCCCACATACATTCACATATTAGATAGTATCAACACAAAATAAAATTTAATGATCACCTGTATAGGTTTAGGAACTAAAGATGGAAACACTAATCCAGGGCAATCACATAATCTTACATTCTTGGTCAACATGATAGTCTGAAAATGTTTTGTATGGCCAGGAGTTCGTGAGACACTCACAACCTGCAACAAAAATTAAAATGTATGCAATAAATCTTTGCAGTACACATTTAAAACTATTTTTGGCAACAATTGAAAAATAACAACCATATGCAGTTTAACTCAACTATGAAACAACAACAAAATGATGCATTTAATATTAATTATTAAAAAATAGATAAAAATAATAGAAAAAATCCAGAAATAATATGCATGAAAAGAATTAGCTAATTCTGAATTTGAAAAGTGATACTTAAAGTTTTGAAATTTTCAAAACAATTAATAGAAAAAATTAGTGGATATTTAAAATCTTTTGAAAATAAAAAAAACAATGCTTCAATGCTCAAACAAATATTTCAAAAAACAAATGAAAAAAATTTTGAAACCTTTCCTTAAAAAAAAAATGAAATTTTCTTGCTTGATAAAAAGAAGCATCAAAAAAATTTCTACAGAAAATTCAATAAAAGAATTGGGGGGGGGGGGGGGGCTCAACTCCAGTCACCGCGA
>BMAV01020934.1:78284-112848 GCA_019973955.1 Trichonephila inaurata madagascariensis | reverse complement strand
AATAATTAGCATTAATTAATAAAATTAATCATTAATAACAAAGACTTAATTAAATTTTATGTACTATAATATACTTAGAATTATAATCAATCAGAAAAAAAAATCAAGGGCTTTGGGGAGGGGGGTCCAGACCCCTCCCTTGTGTGCACCACTGATAGGAAGCACTTTCAAGAAATAAGAGATTTAAAAAATGAGCCATCCATCTGGTATGGTGGTTAGTGATGCTGAATGCCTTCCTATAGGGCCTGGGTTCGAATCACAGAGAAGGTATGGATGTTTGCAAATGTGCAGTCCTTTTACAGCATTGGGGTACTTTAAATAGCCATCAAGCTTTTAAGTCCACTCATGAGGTTGGTGGAAGGGAGGTGAGGTGGGAGGCTCCTGACCACCCCCAGGGTGTTCTTTTTCAAATTGGGGTGGAACTGAGCAAAATCGTACTCTCACCTGCATGGTGCTCAAAGCTACAGGGAACCAAAAGTGTAAAAACCTAGCCCTCAGCCGCAATGAATTTCGCTGGACTTGATCTGATGTTACTGTCAATCAGGTGGCATAAGTAACAATAACATGTATGATAATTTAAAAATTTGAGAGATATACATATGTTTCACATTGCTGCATCACTAACCATTTCAGAAACTTTGTTTTTTTATGGTATTAAAAACACACACAATTCAATTTTAAGGTACATTCCAAAAGAATATGATCAGAAATAAAGAATATTGTAAGAATTTCAAAATATTTAAGGAAAGTAAAAAGAAAGATTTTAGACTCTAGAGAATCAGCAAAAATTTTACAAAACCAAGCAAAATTTAAGTTAGAATCCAATAATTTTAGTATGTTACACATTTTAATTTATAAAAATTGTACATATAATAAAATGATAACATTTTGTAAAGCACATTTTTATATTTTAAAAGAAAAAGATTATTAGTAATTCAAGGCAGAATAATATGAAAACTGAACCGTGATGTATAAAGCATTACAGTACATACATATATTACCAATCACTGATTTCTATTATAGTTTTAACTAATTAACAATTCTTTCTTTGAAGTCCAACTGTATTCCCCTAAAAAATAATGCATTTACTAATAATAATAAGATGCAAATTTGAACTGATCACTCTTTTATCATTCATAATTTTTCTAATGATTACCAATCCTACTCTTCTTTAATGTTACACAACAAAGGACTACATTTGAAATTTTCAAAAAAATAAAAGTTTTAAAATCTTGTTAGTATTTTTAAGAAACTTTATTTAAGGACCCCCTGTTACTACATTTAAACTGTGGGTGTTTAAATATCATTATCACTGCAGCCAACTTTGAGGCATGTGAATTACACCATGATATCAAACATACAAGTAGGAAAAGTGCAATGAAAAGGTTATCAGAGTAACTAACTAGAAAGAAAAAAATTTCCATGCAAAAGTCAATCATAAGTATGATTTTATTGGTCCTGAAACAGGTGTGCATACACAAACTGTTGAAGCAAGCAAAGCAGGGCAAAATGGAATAAGAAACACAGGAGAAAAGCACTATGTCATTTAGAATAATATGTGTGTGAGTTCATATGGCAGCAGCATCAAAACAAAGAAGAAAAAAAAAAGACTGTTTTGACTCTATTTTTAAGTCAATATTGACCCATTTTTTTTTCAAATAACAGTAAGAACTTTTTTTTGTTATTGTTCTCTTTTACTATTATATTATGGTGCAATTCATGAGGCACAAATTTGGTTGTGGTGATGTTAATATGTGAGTACCAAATTATGCTGCATTGCAGAAATTTTTGGAAAAGTTTATAAAGTTACAATTTTTATTACATTGAGAGTATTGTAATAATTTTTAAAATCATAATTAAAAAATTGTCAAAGAATAATTATGAAAAAAAAAAAGAGTATAAAATTACAATATTTACATATCTAGATCAGTTTTAAGAACTCAAGAATTTATCATTAAAAATATTTATTCATTGAATGAGTAGTGATATGGGATTGAACTCGTAATGCAATGAATGAATATTGTTAAAAGGATGCAGTAGAGGAATGATGCAAAAGCTTCAGTGGACAAATGATACAAAAACTAAAAAAAAAAATTAACACATGAAAACAAAAATTTACCTCGTTTTCCTTCTTTCATTATCATGCCAGCATATGATGCAAAGCACATGACTTTGAGCATAGGGAAATGTTTTTTAAAGTATTCTCGCCAAGCCACAACTAATGGAGTAGAAACTAAATCAACTTTATTGAGCACAAGGATCATGTTTTTCTTCAAATCTTTGGTGACATATTCATATAGAGCTGGTGAAAAATGATAAACCTAAAAATATGAGTTCAATTTTTACTTCATTAACATATTTTACACCCAATAATATTATTCTCACAGAAAATGAACTACATATTGAACATAAGATGTTTTAATCAAAATCATTACACCCATTGTTCTGCCCCATGAAATGGAAATTTATTAGGACTGTGAATTAATTCCAAGGGATTTACAACAGATAACATAACTTATGCTACATCACATAGGACACTTCTGTAGTTATATTCATTGTCATTAGGCTCCCCTTTTTAATGTCATTTTGCTGAAACATAAATAACATTTTTTTTTCATGGTTCCAAACATAGCAAATATGTTCAAAAGCAAAGACATTATGTGCCAAACATATTAAAACAAGAGTTATTGAAGGGTGACTTTTCATAAGTGAACAATTGCTTCAGTGTCCAAAAATTAAAAAAAAAAAAAGAGCTTTTTGCATCATAACATCACTTGTAATGCCAAATGGGTATGCTATGACATTCCTAAATGTAGAAAATTTGGGAGTGTGCCTGGTTACATAGCAACATTGAAGGCCAGACCAAACATTAATAACTGGCAGTTTATGCTCTGTATTTGGTTTTGTGTACTATGAGTTAATTCAATCACTAGTGAATACTACAGAAAAGAAAAGATGTGTCGAAGCCATATGTTGAAGAAAACACATCTGCAATTCAAGCAAAGACATAATAAAGTATGCTTTTAACATGACAAACCACATGTTGCTTGTGCTGTATAAAATACTTAGAAATGTTGAAATGAGATATTTTATCCCACCTGCCATATTCGCCTGATACTGCTTCAATACTTTTCTACTTGTTCTGATCTGTGGAACATACTCCATCTAAGCAGCATTTTCAATCTTACAAAGATATGAAATATTGAATGGATTGTTAAACAGCACCAAAAATGAATAAGTCTTTATAAGTGGAATCCTTATGTTGCCAGAAAGATGAGGAAAATGAAGTGGCTAGCAATAGGCAATACTTTGAAAAATAATAATGAACAAAATTTTTCATAATAAAGCCTTAAATTTTTTTAAAAAAAATCCCCAAAAATTAATTTACAGTCCATGTAACATATACTGATATAACTCTTGCTAATCTGCACCTCATTAAACCAGACATCACCTTATCCAGATAATCATTTTTAAAAAAATTTATAATAAATAAATACAAGTTCTAAGTAGTCTATTTATCTAATACATATCATACAAGTAATGTATTTTGCACAAACTTTAAGTCTGGGTCTATTGATTATCTGCAGTCGCATTTCATATTTTGCATTTAATTTGTTTTTTGTAATATTTTTAACTTAAAACATTGTTTTGAATGGAATTAAAATGCTTATAGCTATGTAAGAAATCCTGCGTATTCTGCATGAATTTGCAGCCTAAAATTTAGGAGCTGTTCTAGCTGAAATTCAAACATTAACGTTGAATCTGTTAATATGTCGATAAGCTGATCCAATTTCTTCATTATAGATGTTTTTCATAAATAAAAAAAGTGTTCTTTCTATTAGAAAAGTATTTAGTTTTACAAAATATTTTGCTAACAAAAGTAAAATTATTTCATGAAACCTGGAATAGTAAGCAATAGAATATTCCCAATCTAGTAGATAGAGTTTTACTTTTATATTTTCATAAGAATTTTAAAAAAATTACAAAATAAAATTATTATGTATAAATAAAATTTTCAGTTTTAATGACTGGTACGAATTTTAGATATCTGATTTCACAAACTTCATGGAGAATGTATAAATCTATTTTGCATACACATTTATAATTATCTTTTTGATTTTTTATTGTGACTTGTGGAATTACTGGGTATACCTCCTGGAACCCCAGGGTTCTGTTGAATGGTAGATTGAAATGGACAAATGTAATTAATGTACATTACGAGTTTGATAATTTTAACTGTACCAGCAAAGAAAATTGTAATACTTTAAATATATATATATGTATTTACTTACAGGATATCTAATATCTATAACCTGAAGAACAATATCAGAAAATTCTACAACCCTCCATAATTGACGCCATGTTTCTAAATTCATTTCAAAATGGCTTAGGTCCTGATCCCCAAATTTTTTTTCCAAATTAGCTATATATTCCTGTAATATAATACATAATTATTAACAAATGCATAAATTAACTTATATAAAATAATAAATTGAATACTACAAAAGACAATATACATGCACTTTTAAAATTATGTTCATAACAGATATAAATACTTGTAATATAACATTCTTTTTTCAAAAATTAAATCCCAGAGAATTTTATAATTCTTACAAAAGTAACTGCTTACTTTTAAATTAGCAAGACTTTTTACATTTTTCATAAACATGAAACATTAAAAATAAACAAATACCTTAAAATTAATTGATAGTTTTAGTATTCTCACTTACTTCGCTAAGATTATTCAAATTATAGATCAGAAATATATAAAAATAAATATTAATTATTAAAAACATAAAAAAATTATTAATAAAATATAAATTATATTCACAAAAATCAGGACTTTTTAAAACTAAGAGCAGTAGATTCAGTATTCACATAACTCTAAAATAACAGAATAAACCATGCAAATTCAGTAAAAAATTAATCCCATGATAACATACTCTAAAATATTTTTGCTCCCTCATTTCTAATACTTCTTTCGAGATAGAATAATCCCATTGAGGACGTTTTGGCATGTCGAGATCCGAGCCATTAGTAAATACTTCTTCACAAGAAACTTCAAGTTGTTCCTAGGAAAAGAATGAAACATTTCATGAGAACAGAAACATAATTACTCAAACGTAAAAAAAGTTCTCTTTTTGTGTCATACATAAAATATACCTCCGGTAAAAGATCAAATGGTTCTTTGGCTAAAAGCAGCCTCTGCTTAACATCTTCATTTTTTTCCTTTTTGAAAACAAGACGATACCTAAAACAATAAATGAAATTTAAACTAATCTGATTTATGCTAAATATCAATTGTATAAAATTTTTACAAAACAATTTATCAATAATTAAGTTATATTAATGAATTAAAAAGGCAATCTATATAAATATTACAATAAATAAACATTTTTTTTCATCAGGTTATACAAAAAAATTAACTTGTTATTAAACACCATTAAAAATTCAGTTATAAAGAGCAGTAACTTTTAAAATTACAATGGCAAATTATATTTTTTACTTTTAGACAACTGAAACATTATATTATCTTGAAGCCATAGGAAAGTTTTAATTAAGGACAACATGAGCAAAATGGCTGTATTTTTGACATGGAAGGTATGAATATTTGGAGTTTTTCCATTAATAGCCTAAGAAGAATATGTACATTGAATAAAACAACTTTTTATGAATATGTTAACCTCTTAACTGCCACAGGCAAATACATATGCCTCATTCAGTCATTGCATTAACTGCTTCTAGCAAATATATATGCCTTTTAGAATTATGAACCTTTGCAAAGGGTGCTATCAGTAAAACCATATCAAATGCTTTGAATTGCAATACAATGACCTTTATAATATTTGTGAAAGATTTACTTATTTCAGAGGATTACTTATTTATGTCTTTTCCTTTTCCACCAATACTTGGCATAACTGTGCATGTCCATGTAAAAAATGGTGGCACTGAATTGTGTAACTTTTTCTCGGTAGTTAAGGTGTTAAGTACAACCTAATATAATTTCCAAAAAATTGAATTCCATTAAATTAGTTTTATAATTTAGCTTTTCTTTAAATATCTTTCATTCTTAAAAAAATATTCTAATCCTACACCAAAACCTTCATAACTAATGTTCTAAATCAGGGGTGGCCAAACTGCAGCCCGCCTTGAGTAATTTTGCGTGGCCTGCGAGATTCATTACAACTTCACAAAATACTATTATTTTGTGCAGTACTTTTTGTTTTTAGTGTAGTGCTTTGTAACAAATATATCCCATAACTGTTTCTATTTTATTGTTGCTTCTGTTTTTATACATAGAAGTGATCAGTATTGCATTGCAGTGATCCCCGCAGCATCAGGCTTGATTCCTGTAACTTTATCGTGCTGATTATTGCCACAGCTGGGCATATTTGATCACAGCATTTTTATTATTTAATTATCCATGTTTGTATACATGAAAAATAATGAAAACAACAATAATAATTCTTTACATTTTAAATTCCACTTTTCCCTTTAATTTCTCTAAACAGCTTAATTTTTAATTTTCCTCTCCTTTAGGACGTGTATAAATAATTATTGTTTGTCCGCTTAACAGGAATCTATCAAATAATATCTTTCCACTAATAAGAAGGCTCCATACACAGAAGTCATGAGTTTTTTACTTCCATTTGCCACTTCATAAAAAGGCTCGAGATACTCTAGAAAAGGTCTCTTTATCTTGTCTTCAAAATGAGTAACTAGCTGCAGCCCATCCTTTGTTTTTTGTTGTGTCATCCATTCTCTGCTTTGTGTCAAAATGTGTAATAAGCCAGATTTCTTTCAACAAAGGACTGCTTCATCAATAACATCAACCATCAAACAGCAAATATGATCTAATTGAAGAATTCCTTACACTCTCTAAGTTATGATATATATATATATATATTAATTTAATTTAATATTATCTAAACAGATTACCTGTTAGGATTATGTTTACCACTTGTGGTAGGTTGTTCATTAATTACATCAACATCCTCAAGACTACTCTTTTGAGAACTTAAACTAGATACTATAGTTGTATCTCCTATAGAATGAGATAAAAATAAATGCCTTAATTTTTACATAAACACAATAAAAAATATACATATGTTTATGCATATGAAATAATTTTTAACTATGCTTTTAGAAAATCTGCCATGAAAACATTAGTAAGGTCATAAGAAAATAGCTTATGGTATAATCCTAGGAGAGCCCACACCCTTGGCGACAAACTGAAAAAAGCGCCAAGGCAGAACGAGATGAGACCAATCGAAAACGACTATGGCGGCAAGTGAATATAGCGGGATAAGGTGGATGCGTACTGAAAATATATGTAAACAATGCAGAAATTAAACACTTAAGATAAAAATATAAAAACAGCACTTATTGCTGATCTCTTCCGAGTGGAGTGTACAGCGTAACAACAGATTTTAAAAAAAGCCTTCAAGGTCTCATCGCTAAGCGAATGATTGTGTGAGCATCGCCATTTATATTCCGCGAGGTAATGGTCGAACATACCTTCAGCATGGCTGGTACGATTTCGAAGAAAGCGTTTTATTGCCAACCATGTTACATCATGCCGATCTTTACATTTAGGACATTCATAACTCGAAGCAATCAATCCTTCCTTCATACACCATTCAATCAATTCTTTCTTACCTTTCACATTCAACAAAGTAAAAAATTCTAAGCTGTATTCACTCACACACGCAGCCATACTTCAATCCCGATGACCAACAATAAAATGACGAAATTCGAAATGCCCGCAGAAAAAACATGAAAATTCCAGAACTAGTTAGGTTTACCATATCTAGTGTATGAAAGTAGGGTTACCAAAATGGCGCAATTATCGCCAACCAAAATATTTTGCGCCAAGGGTGTGGGCTCTTCTAGGACCGAACCGGTAATAGGCATTAATTATAATTTTAGGTACTTATGTTCCATCGCAACAAAGACAACATTCAAGATAACTCGTTATTTTGACAACCCCAATTTTGTATGCACTGAATTGACAACTATGTGCTTCATTTCATATAATGTTGCCAACACGGTTGTAATAATATGTAAGTACCTAATTTTATATTGTTCTATGGTACTTGTGAATTATCACAATAGTGCCAAAGTTCACAACAACTCACCAAGTTGGAAAATCCGATTTTGCATGTGTCATACATGCTAAATTGGCAACCATGTTCTTCCTTTCATATAATGTCACCAATATGGTTGCAATAATATGTAAGTACCATTCTGTGTATCAACTCTGTGTATCAAGCAAAAGCAACATTTTGGGTTATTCCATACAAAATTAGACTTAACATTATCTTTGATATTAAAAATCTTTTTTTTTATGCATGGATATTTTGAATTTAGAGTTACAACATAAAGCAAAAAGAAATGTGCAAAGCAAGACTTGTATCTTCAAATATGTTTACATTTTACTCATGCTAGGTTCTCTAATGTGTGTACTTCAACTGTTTTAGGTTTTTACTAATAAATTCCACAAGGTATTTTCAGGTTAATAAAACTATGAATTTTACAAACAGAAACTATTAATAATTAAAAGAAATGGACATTATGTTCAGAACAAACAAAATTAAAATTTAGAATTAGTTGTTACTTTTAAAAATTACGTATAAACAGTAAAAAGTGTTTAATAAATAATTATTCGGCTCAGTTTGATTACTACAACATGATTGCATTAAAAAAATATTTGAACTTGAAAAGTATAATGCATTTAATACCAACAAAAATATAAGCCTGCTTAATTTACATAAACTGTAATGCATTACATGGAATAAATAAAATAAAAGCAGCTTATTAAAACGAAACAAATAAAATAAATTCTCACTTGAAGCAAATTTCTTTTCTCTCTTTTGTTGAAGTTGCATTTTTTTTTGTTTGGCACTAAAAGGAACTTTTCGTTTTCCTTGAGGCATTTTGGCTTTTTCACAACAAGACAAAGTAATAAATAGGCAAAAAATTTACTTTTAAATAAAATGTTTGCAGACAATTTGAAATCAGAATAAAACGTTTTCTAACCCCTTGAGAATAAGATTACGCAAAGTATTTTCCCCTTGGATCTTTAATATGAATTAAAAATAAATTTCCAAATTGAAAAAGAAAAATTGTTTTTATACTTTCAGTCTCAAAACGGCACATTAAATAAATTCAACAAAAAAAGAAATATATATTGTAATTTTCTTTGCTCAATACGTTAACATTCAAATTGTAAATAAATAATTGTAAGCACGAAAACAGTCACAGCAAGTTAAAATATTTTTAGAAAACAATGCTTTTTAGGAGAAAAATTTTTTTAAAAAAAATATCTCCTTTTATGAAATATTGAGAAAAAAAGTCCTAAAAGATCGCTAAAAATTTTCCAAATGATTTTTTTTATATTTATATTAAGTGATTATTTTCATGAACGCAATGGAATCTCTACTTGATTAGCATGTATATATTTTTTATTTTAGAAAAAATGATTTTAACAAAACAATAAATCACATTGCTTTGAATTTTAAAAATATTTTCTGTATGATCAAAATTTTTTGCTAAACGTTTTCGATATGATGAATAGCGTGACAAGTTTTCTGTTCCACGTTCCATTTAACTTAGTTTCTTAAGCTGTAACCGTGTAGCAGACTAATATTCTAATATTTTGAGTTATCGTTTTCGTGTTTTGCAATGCACAGTACTATTTTAAGTTGATTCACTCTGACATTAACAATAATGATTTGTTTAGTAGATATTTAAAACTTTTTAAATCCTTTCCCTCACGAATTTTGTTTCTAAAATTTCTAGACCTTTTTTTTATTTAATTCAGATGTGAAGTATAACATGGAATTTCCATTTGATTTAAATGACATTATTCCAGGACGAATTACTGTTTTAGAAAGCAAGGACTCTTCATCAGATATTTTAATATATGATCTGGAATCCAAACATGATAGTTCAACTAAAGATGCCAGAAGTTGGACGTATATTCAAACTTCTAATACACCGTGGGATATTAAAATTAAAAAGTAACAATCGTAAAACTGTCAATTTTATTATGATATTTTTCTTAGATCTTATCTTCTTTTTTGTGTTGAACTAAATGACATGTTTTATTATTTTTTGACTTTATTTTATTTTTACTTATAAATGTTCTAATATCAATTTATTGCTTTTATTTTTGAATGTCCTTTATTAACTTGTTTATAAAATTTTTTAATAACTTCTTAAGGAAATCGGGCCCCCCCCCCCCCCCCCCCCCGCCCGCCACTTTGGATTTGGCAATTCTTCTTCGGATTTAGCGATTTTTATCTAAATGTCACGGTGAGATATCGAATTCATTCTAAAATAAATAATAAATAATTCCGAAAAAAGTACCTTTTAGCCGTCAAGTGCCCCCCCCCCCCCTATAACCGGAAATTTGAGTTTTAAATATGTCGTATTTATATTATGTTCTGAATATTTTTTTCTTGTGATTTGGTTATGTAATGAATTTCAATAACTTTATATATTTTGTATTCATATCTTTGTTCATGTTTTTTACTTCTTTTAAATAAAGCTGTATTTTAATAAGTTTGTCTAAATTAATTAAAAATTTATTTAATAATCAGAAATATTAAGTAGGAGTTATTGAATATGACTTATGAAATATACTTAAATAAATTTTTATGAATCAAACTTTTTATGAGTTGCTTGAGGGTGACAATCTCTGTTTGTTCTTTCTGTTGACATCTTTTTATATGGCATTTGAAACTAGTTATGTAAGCAGTGGCATAGCTACCAATGTGCTAGACGGTACTGTGCATAGGGGCCCTCAAGCTCAGAGAAACCTTGACCCTGTCCACCAAACAAGCCAAATTTATGATAAATTCTCCCACATTTAAGATATAAATACAAAAAAGTTGCAACTCAACTATAATCATGGCAACTCAATTGAAAGTAATTTTGAACTGTAGGGAATTTCCCTAAATTCTTTCCATTGTTTGTACAATGCTGTAAATGTTATTTATTGAAAAGTTTATATTATTTTCAATTTTTTTCATTTTTCTATAAACTGTTACTTGAAAATATGCATCAAATTCCATGAAAAATCTTACCATATTTATTAATACATCTTAAAAAACCTACACTGGAAGCAATTCCTTTATTTTTAATAGCAATATGATTCATAATAAGCTAGTTTTCTGTTTCAATATTTCACAATCTACTCACATCTGCAATTGACTGTTGTAATCCCTCCCCTTCCTCTGTTCTTTTGCATAGGTCTTTTTTTAAAAAATATATATATTGTATAGTATTTTCTTGTTCATGCATATTTTTTGTATCATATCCTGTTGATCTCCATGAACTATTTTGTAGCTCTAAGCCCTCTGGTGGGTGAGTTCGACCCTCCCAAGTAAATAAATAACCAGGGATTCCCCAATGACATTTTGTAGCGTAACGTATTATGTTTCTCCTTCCTTTTAACGCCAGCAAGTACTCGAGTACATACAAATTGTATTGGATAAATTAGAAGGCTCAAATTATGGATAAAAAAAAAAAGAAACCCAGTCATGCATTTAAGTACAAACAATGCCAGGAAAGAAAAGATAGAAAAAGAAAATTGACAAATTTCTTAGGCAGCCTTCTGTGAGTACTTCTGGTACAAGTATTTCTATTAATAATGAGACATACACATATATGTAGGTAGTATATAGCTTTGTTTTTCTATGTTCTGCAGAGCATGACAAAGAGCTGAAGAGTTAAAGTAGCTTTGTATATTTAAAATATTCCTATATTCTTACTTGATAAAACTCAACCGAGGTAAAGTCCTCATTTTTTTTTTTACACCAGTCTTTGGATACCACTACGCCACTGAATGTAAACTAATTCTTTTGAAATATAACGTTGTATAAATACGAGGGCTGTTTTTTAAGTAAGGTTCATTTGTTTTCAAAAAATAACGACAATATTTTGTTTCAAAAAACCTTTTTTTGGGGGGGATTGTACACATTTTTGCCTATTTTTCTATTCAGTTGCAGAGTTTATTAATGCACTTGTCATAACTTAGAACTAAGTTTTGAAAACCCTCTTCAAAAAAGTCTGCCTCCTGGTCAGACAGCCAAGAGTTCACGTCCGTGTTTGCTTCTTCGTTGTCACTGAAGGGTTTCCCACCAAGACTGTGTTTGAGGTACCAGAAAAAGTAACTCAAACACAGTCTTGCTTGTCACACAGATTCAATTGCTTGCATCAAATCATCAGTGATTACACAGGGCCAGCCTGAGTGTTCTTTGTCATGGACGTTTGTTCACCCATCTTTAGACTTCCTGACCCATTTTCAAACTTTGCTATCGCTCATTGCTTCAGTGCCACAAACTTCTGTTACGTGGCAATGGATGTCTGCAGCCGACATGTTTCTTGCAGTCAAAAAATGGATAACAGACTGTATCTCACATTTGCAAGGCGATTGAATCACCTTAAACATTTAACCCTCTAAGCGGTCTGCACGTAAAGTCTTGCCATTCTGGAAATGCTTCGAAAATGCACTGCACATATTTTTTTGCCGTCAGGTGGGGTTCTCAAAAGCGGTTGAGCCGTATTTTTAAGAATGTGGCTTGGCCGCTTTTGGGAATCTTGCTTGAAGGCAGAAAAAGCATCTCTGGAATGACAGGATTTTACGTGCAAACCGCTTGGAGGGTTAAAGAAGCACAGCGAGAGAGAAGCTTACACGACTGCTACAGAGCTGAAAATGGTACGAGTGTGTTCCCAAAGGATGCTGGTCAGTGATGCAGACTCACTGCAGCGTGTGTGTGAACTAGGGAACTATACACGCCAACGGACCTTACTTAAAAAATAGCCCTCGTATTTAAAGTTTTAATTTTCTTTCTTATAAAGAAAAGAAAATTTTGTAGTTATTTGTACAGTTAGTGTCTGTAGTTATCTAATCGTTGTTTTTATAATCTGGTTTATCTTATTTTTGGAAAGATTAAAAACCTTTCAAAATATGCTTTTATGAATATTTAAACCTAAAATCTCGGTCAAAGTGTAGAACAGAGGGCTCCTTGGCAAAGTTGATTTTTTTTATTAATATATTTTTTTTCTTCTCATTAATATTTCTTTATTTTCATGGTAAAATTCCACTTTGCAAATTCTTGGAATACCTATTGCTAAATTAAGTTGCTTGGTGACTGATCCTGGTCGCCAAAAAATTGACTTCACCAAGGGGCCCTGTATGCTACACGAACCTAAATCTCGTATATCAGTTTTTTATAATCTTCAGAGTAAATTATTTCGGTTTCCTCCTCAGAAAAAATGGATTTGCCTTTGAAACAAAAAATTAAGATTTGAAAGATTATTGTAAAATGTTACGAGTATATCTTGTAAAATATATGTAATGTAACAAAGTGTGAACAACTTCATTTCCCTTTTTATAAATTTGTGTACTGTTTTTATTTTAGCTGGATTCTTATACATATAAACCGAATATATTTTGTCTTAGAATCGAATGTTTTAAAATAAATTTTGAATTATTAGTTTAACTGACTATTTTAAATTCTATGATTACTTCTTGAAATTGACTCAATTCTCATATGCTGTGAGAGTCAAAGAAAAAAAAGTAAATCTCTTTCTCATTTATAAGAATATAAATTTTTTTTAATATGATTTTTGACTTGTAAAGTAAATTTACAGAATTAAGAACCTATTCAAGTAAAATTTAGCAACATCACCGCCAATGCTTATAAACAATGATTAAAATACAACAAGAAATCAAGCAAACACAGTAGTTCACCCTGTGGTACTTGGGTATTATTGCAACCATATTGGTGACATTATAGGAAACAAAGCACACGGTTACCAATTCAGTGTATATGACACATGCAAAATTGGGGTTGTCAACTTGGCAAGTTATCATGATTGTTGGCATTGTTGTGATAATACGTAAGTACCCATCCGATTTCATGTGTTAAAAAAAGTTAGCAAGGAACACTGATAAAATTAAAGTAATAAAAATAACAATGTTTCTTCCATATTCTTTTGGATTTTATCATTGTCTTTGATCATAAATATTGTTAGTCTGGGTGAGATTTTATATTTTCCACAATAAAGTTTTTATTAAGTTTTTCTTATTTTAAATGGCTCTTTAACATATTTTTTAGTATATATATTGCTTATAGAGATCTTGGTTGACAACTATATACTTTTCAAAGTTGTCACCATCGTGAACCTTGGTGATGTTATCAATCTGTAGTTGTTATTGTAATATTGTTATCTGTCTGTTTTAACAATTTTTTTTTTTTTATCTAGAAGGAAAGAACAGTTGGAGCTTATTCTTGATGAAATGGGCATTGCATCGGCCAAGGTAAACATTTTAAAGTTCCTTACATTTTTTGGCACTAAATATATGGCAGTCTTATGTGTGTTATATAAAAACAGAATGTTGAAACAAATTATTATATTTTCTGCAGTTTAAAAATTATATTGGGCTGTAAACAATGAATAATTGCTTATCTTATCTCTTTCTCCTATGTTGAAATTTAAAATATTTTATAAATAGATATACAGTAATACCTCATGCGACTTACACTACCCCAACTTATGTGAACCTGGAGTTATGTGATTTTCAAGTCTTGTCTATCTGTCTCTTGTTTGAGAGAAGGGGGAAAAAAATGGTAAAATTGGAGAAATTGGTAATGTGATTGAAGAAGTTGTCGATCTTGTCAGACGAATAAATTTAGAAGTGGATAGTGATGATCAAGAACTGCTGGATTCCCACTATCAGAAGCTGACAATTGATGAGCTCATAGAAATGGCTTGAGCAAGAGCAAGACATTGAAGAACTTGAGTCTTTAGACCCAGTTAAATCAGAAGTTTGAATGACAATTGGGAATTTGACAGATGGCCTCTTAGTTTAATTGAACAAGGATTACAAATTTTGGAAAATATTAACTTCAGTGGTAAGTGTATTTTTTCAACAAAACGAAAAATTAAAAAATTATTAACATGTTCTACGAGGAAATTTTGTGGAAGAAAAAATAAATCTTAAGAGTTCAGACTTTGTTGGATTTTATGAAACCTTCATCTAAATAACTTCAGCGTGCGATTTTATATTAGTGTTATCTAAGATTTTTTTGAAACTTTTTTTTTTCTAATTTAATATTTTCTTTCATTTTTGGCTCCAAATAAAAATAATTTATATGTATTTATATGTGAAATCATACCTTGACTTACGTGGTTATCACTGGGTCCCACCTATTGTATAAGTTCAAGGTATTACTGTATTTTTAAAATATAACTTTTCTGTTTTGCATATATATTTTGGTTTAATGAAAACTTAAGTTTATTTAGCTGTTCAATTTTATAATTTTTTTAGGCCCAAAATTTACAGTCACCAATCACTACTCTGAAAAAACTTATCAACTCAAGTCAACAGAGAATTTATACCATTAGAGATATCAATGAATCTAGGTAATGTGCCTTTTAATAAGCCATTTTTCAAAAATTAAGTATTTTTTTGCTTGTTTTTTTTTAAAGGAACGAAAAATATTTTTTTTAGAAGTATCATTGGCATGCTTAAAGTTGGAATCAAAAGACTTTTTGTTTGTGATGATGTTGGTGCATATCATGAAGTTGATCCTGTTTGTCTTCTTGATTTTTATATCCATGAATCAAAACAGAGGTGTGGCTTTGGGCATGAGCTATTTGATGCCATGCTGAAGGTAAAATTTAATACTTTTGTTTATTAAGTGGTATTATTTGACATTAAAAAACCTTGAGATTGTTTCCCCTTTCTTTTCTTTGAGTATTAATATTTAATTTCTATTTTATAACTGTGTTAGGATTATGTCATTTTATCACTTATAAATTGCAAAATATTGCTTTATGGAAAAAATTTAATTGTTTTAGTCACTATTTTATGTTGTCTAGATTCTGTTGAAAATTTAATATTTATGTATTAATATTTTATCTGAAATATTTCTATGTGAATTTTGGTTTTGAATGCATCAATGTCTTTAAAGAATATATCAGTGTTATTTTATATAAAAATCCTATTTTACTTTTCTGTCCATATTAACAGTAATAGATTAAATAGAATTTTTCTATCTAAAAGTGTTATCCTAAGAAAACAATTATAAAAAATATCTGTATTTATCTTACTGTGCAATAATACATTAAAGACACTGTTAAAGTTATTAAATTTTCAATCCATTTTTTATGAAATGCAATTTTTAATGTTTGTGGAGGAATATCTTATTAAATATGAAATATTTATAGGAATTTATATTTTAACAAATCATTTATACAATCAAATATAGTTGAAAACATGGATTCATTTTATAAATGTATATTACTTATTTAGAATGCTTTTTTAAAAATCCTCAATCTTCTAAATATTTCTTAGGCTGAAGGATTGGAACCATCAAAATTGGCTATTGATCGACCTTCTTTCAAGTGCCTTGCATTTTTAGAAAAGCACTATAATTTAAAACATCCTTTGCAGCAAAATAATAATTTTGTTATATATGCTGGATTTTTAGCAGATAGGCCAAGTATGTATTTAAAACTTTAGATTTGCTTTATTGGAAAGAAACAATTTATGAATACATTTTATTTTATAATTAATAAAATATTTCATAATTTCTAAAAATACTTCAGTATACTGCTGGGATTGATACTGAATTGAAATGTGCAACACTATTTTAAATCACTTAATACTTTATAATAGCATGACTCCTATATTTAAAAATTATTGGCTTTATTTTATTTGGAGAAAACATTTATATTTCACAGCATTTAGTACAAAATAGTAAGTGAATATAAAAATTAGAATTGCCTGTTACATATATATAAATATATTTAAAAATTTAAATAAAATATAAATTTTTGAAGATGTAAAGTTGTTATTGTAAAATAATCCAAAAAGTCCCTTTTATAAAATCATACTCAATTATTTTGTTATAAATATTGGTATTTGTTTTTAAAGCATTCTGCAATTTTTTGTTATATTTTATTTTATTTTTTTATCTCTTTATATAAGATTCAATAATGAAAAGATTTTATATGAAATATTTTTTTGTTAACCATGACTTTTTGTGTTTATTATTTATTTTATACTATGCATGGTTTGTTTATTATAATAATTTATACTTTGGTTGCTATTTGTCAAAATTTAGCTTTGTTTTATTTATATATTATTTTGCTTTTTTGTAATATTTTTTGTAGACAAAAGACCACCAATATTTCTTTATAATGGAAAAGGTAAGCATACCTTGTAATTCATCATTATCTTGATCTATTATTTATATGTGTACATTTTATTTCTCTTTTGTATTGAACAATAAATTTCATTTTTTAGTTGTATGACATTTTATAAAATTAAAATTAAAAATACTACCTTTTATTGAGTTTCCTTTTTCTTATATTTTCATAATAATAGTTAAATTTTAGAACTTTATAATGTTGATCAAGTTTTAAAGTAATTGTGTGTTTTTTCAATGCTTTCAAAATTTTATATCAGTAAAAAAATTCTGATTTCAAGATATGAAACAGTATTATCTTAGAAATTCCTTGTCGGAAGAGTTATTTTGAAGGTTGTATTAACTTTCATTACTACATTCATGCATTATTATATCATTGATGAAAACTAAAGGATTAAAAACGAATTGATAAAATTCTAAATTCTATATTTTTTTTTCTTGTGTATAAAGTCTAATTTTTCAAAAATCACATTCCTTTTCATCTTTAGTTGCAATATATTATTTATTATTTGACAACTTATAACTTTTTTTTCCAAAATTTTTACATTCTTTCAGGAAGTTCTGAATGGAAAAATAAAATGATAGGCATAAATGTGATAGAATTTTTGATTGAAAAATGGTTACTTAGAAATCTAATTTAGAATTATGGTGAGGTATCTGATTGCTTGTTTTTTCTGTTCAAAAATTTTTTTTGTTTTTTTTCCCTTTTATTATCGAGAAACATTCTTCATCATTATTGCATGATTTATTATTTTTAAAGCAAGGAATGTTTTAGTAAAAAAGGGACAGCTTTGTTTTAATTATTGCAGAAGTTTCATTTTCATTAATTTTCTCCCTAAACATAAATTGTGATATTTATAATTTTTTTTGAGGTTTTAAAAGTTTACAGTTCTGTGGAATTTTCAATTAAAATTTGTTTTACTTCACAATTAAAGAGTTATCTGACTACTTTTAGGTATTTTTCAAAAATGTTTACTCTAATTTTTATTAACATATCATTTTATACAATATAATTTTGTTATCTGTATTTCTTTTCAGTTCTGGACAAAACGAGTTCCAACTCTGCAAAACTGAAATCTCAAAGTCAAAGTACTGATTCTGTACGTTTTTATTGAAAATACTTTGCAATATATTTTCAGTTAATACGTAATAAGTTATTACACATTACATATATTATAAATGGAGTCATATATCAGTTTCATAATGTTTTGGGAACACGAGCGATCGAAATGGTTTGCATTTTATTTCAAAATAACAAAGTTCACTATGAAGTATCACGAACAAACGCGAGAGATCGGTCGCGGGGAGCGCACATGTTTGTTATGTCTTTGTTACGTCGTGGACTACGGTTGCTTATTATGCAAAATTTGTCTTCGCGTAGCACAATCAATTTAGTTGACACAATTTGTATTTTAAAGTTTATTTGTGTTATATTTACGATTTTCAACTGTTATTCAACAAGGCTAGTTCAGTACTAAAGGTGAAAGATAGTAAGCGTAACAGAGAATTCCTAACTAGTTGAATCTAGAAATGTGGCATTATTAGTGAAGGTGACAAAGTTGTGCATGTTTTATGTTTTGGAACAGTGGTATGCAGAACATCGTCACTAAAATGGCATTTTGAAATGAATGCTCTTTGTCAAAAAAGTGAACCACAACAAAAATAAATTAATTGTTTAGAAACCATTTGGCAAATGACTCCAATTCAACATGCATTCTACTAAAAGTAACATCTTACAATCCTGATATAAGTTATTTGTCATCCAATCTCCAGCAACAGAAGTCACACTAATGTTACTTTAATTTGAACTACACATATACTAACTAAAACATACAGTGCAAAGAGTATTTTTACATAGTAAATAAAGAGTTTTGAGTTGTTAGTATTTAGTTTTATTTTCCTAATAGTTACAAGTCAAAATTATTTGACGGCACGTCTATACTTCATCAAACATTTCTTAAGAAAAAGGGGCACATTGATCCATAAAGGTTTGCCACCCCTGACCTAGACATTGCTTGACTCTACTGGATATCTTTAATGAAATTATCAATAACTGTTGAAGTTCAACGATTGTGCATAAAATTTACACACAAAGTTGTGAAAGATTTTTGCTTATTTTTTTCCCTTCCTATATAAGTGTTAGTTACACCTTTCATATTAAAGAAACTATCTTTTTTTTGTGTAAGTTTTTTTAAATTTTGTTACTGTAATTCATACAAACTAAGCATTCTACTGTTAGTGCCATTTTTTTTTTAATTGTGAGCTTCAAAAAATATGTTGTACCTTAACTTTTGGAGATCAAAATGTGTGTTTGTTTGCTTTCAGTAACTCTGTTCTGGAAAACATAGTAATTTTTTGAAGTTTGGTCTAGTTGATTTGATTTTTTTCTTTTTTCCTTCTTATTTTTAAAGATTTTTTTTGTTGATTTAAGATATTTGTTTGTGCAGATTATGTTCTGACTATATTTTGTTTGGACTTATTTTGAAATCATATATATATGTATACAGTCAACCCTCCTATAACGCGATATGCACTCACCACTTTATACGGAAACCGCGCTATTAGAAACTCGGATTTAACCGTACAAACTAGGCTAATTCGTAGCGCGTTCTATGGAAACCATCTACCCCGCTATAAGAAACTCAGAATTAGTACAAATCACATCATTCATACTGCGTTATATTGAGACTAATAAAAACCTTTTGTAGCGATTTCTTAATCATTTTGTTTTGTCTACGCCATGTCTCAGTGCGCATTCCGCTTTTAATTTATTCCTCGATCAGTGTAATCATTACTTTTTTTTATTTCATAATAAAACTTGATTTTGAAGGGAGAGGTGGTGGCAAGATTTTAATGTAAAATAAATACAACAGAAAGTAATATTAATGTATTACACTTCCAGATGTAAATTATTTACTCTATTTTCATTACACAAAATTTGAAACAGTGTGTTACTTTTGCTGAGCAGAGATCCTGTGAAAAACAAACAAACAATAAACTAACACTGATATACGTTATCCCCATGGCAACCACATTATCGCACGATAAAAATATCAAAGTAAACCATATTGTAATATTATCGCCTATCTTGGCAAACATAAACAACAACTTGGCGCCTAGCCCTACTGTATCAAATTAGCATCCCAGATGGAGTTACGCAGTTTGGTAATTAGACCGACGATATTCAGTTAAAACCATTCATTGGGTGCACGGGAAGAACTGATGGGACATTGTTGAACGGAAACCGCACTGTAAGAGTATCGCGTTATAGGAGGGCTGTCGCAATTTCAGCTCTGCGTTATATAGAAACTGCGTTCTGAGAGTACCGCGTTATAGGAGGGTTGACTGTATATATACACACACATGCATAAATTTGATTGTAATTTTCTGGATAGGTTTTCCCTTCTTTTTTTAAGTATAACTTTTTTTAGAAGGGGTGTTCAAATATTTTTTGTTTTTTTTGTTTTAAACAATTTATTTAAAAATATTTCTTCTGATGCAAATAGTTTTAACTACGCAAATTGTGTTCTTTGAATAAATTTTGGGAATTTAATAAAATAACAGTTATATATATAATCTCTTTATATATGTAAATCAGTTGGCCATATTTTATTGCTGTCATTGTGTTTTAATTTAATATGTTTTAGAATAAAGGGAAAAATGTTTCTGTGTGAAGAATGCCGAATTGAACTTAACATCTTTGAATCTCAATACATTTTTTTTATAAGGCTCTTTTCCCCATTGTCTTTGAGCAGATGCAGGGTTTCAATCATTTTGAGAAAGAAAGAAATGTTTACTTCAAGTAATTTTTTATGTTACAGATATATTCATTTACTACACTGTGTCCTAAAAGTTTTAAAATGTTTTATAAATTACCATTTTTCACTGTAACTGGTGAAGTTAAGTGTTAGTTCAATAAGATTGCCAAATAGGAGATAAAATATGGAATGCAATCTATTCAGAAAAAAATTTGAAAATAAATAAAAATGTGTTTTGTTAATGATGATTTATTTTTCATTAAAAAAATGTGTCCAATATGCACATCCTTTTAAACATTAGTGAAAGACGGCCTTAAAGAATTTTAAAATTTCAATTTTTAGACCCTTTCATTAAAGCATTTTTTTTTCCCTGAATGTTGAATTTTGTAAAGGCTTTAAAATGGAGATAGAAAGTTTCATTTAGATGTTTCATTTTATGTTACAATTTTAATTTTTTTACTTTCTACATTTTTCAGGCAAGATCAGACTCCGCCTTGAGTTCTTTAAAAATACCTGTTTCTCAAAATGAGATAAAAAGCAAAACATTCTACTCTTCAACTGGAAGGTAAGTAAATTGAATTAAATCCTCCACCCCTTATTTTTATAATGTTCTAATGACTGGTTATAGATTTTGTAAACATGTGGAAATTAGATTATTGGTATATTTTTTGAATATTTATTATCCCTAGTAACTTAATTCATTAAAAAAAAAAAAATCTTATCATGCATTGTTAATACATTTGTCCAATTTTCTAGCCTTTTGAATCGGAATGATTCTCCAAGTAATAATGACCGTCATCGCAGGAAGAAAGCCCAAGATCCTAATATGCTTAATTGCAGACAAACAGTTAATTCATGTAAGTATATTTTAACTAAACGTATATTTGATCTTTTTAAATGGGAAAATATGTGTATAAAAATGTTTTAGAATGTAACTCAAATTTTATAAATGCTCATGACCGTTATAATTTGGTTTTAGAAGCTCCTGTCATTAACATTTGTTACTACTAATATAATCAAATTGAAATGAAAAGTTACTAAAATAAATCTGAATTGATATATCAACTTTAAAAAAAAATTTAATCTTCATGTTCTTAAATCAACTTTTTAAATGTATGAAAATCATTTTAACTGTGATTTTAAAAAATTATATTTTGAGCAGATTTGCTCAATATTTACCATAATGTAATTTATGGTTTTAATTACAGGTCTGTAATGTGAATTTTCAAGGTATTTAGTATAGCTTTAATATTATTTGTTTTTCTTGTTTTTTAAATCATTTTTAGGAATCGCAACATTTTATATCGCTGGGTGGCTCTCATATAATTTTAAATACAACGTAAAAGCTGGCGTATAACACACGCTTTTAACACAAAAAATAAAGTCGAAATTTATGGGTGCGCATTATATGCTGAGTATAATAAAGCGAGCTTTAAAAATAAAAAGATGAGCAAAGAAAAAAACTAAGACTTCTACATAGATCGGAATACTGTTTATGTTAAGAAAAATAGCATTCCTTATAAACTTTAAGGGTTGTAGTTCTAGAAATATAGTATTTTTTCAAAAGTCTGTGGTAATACCTCGAATAAAGACTTGAAAACACAAGAGCATTGTACACATACATTTCAAGTTCCTTCGTAAAAAAGGGGGTGCGCGTTATTCGGCGAATATACCTAAAAATTAAAAATTGCAGCTAGAAAGAATAGGTGCGCATTATATACAGGATTTTGTGGTATTTAAACTTCAATACAGCATGGCAGTTTCATTTGCTTTCCTATTTACTCATCTATTTATGTGCAGATGTATTTATATTAAATAAAGATAAATCATAAGTACAGCAAAAATCTCTTAGAACAAAACTGAAGGGACTGAAATATTTTTAATGTTAAAGGATATTGAAAAAAAAGAAACAAAAAGAAGAAAAAAATCAACAAAATTAATTTTTTTAGAGTTTATTTTATTTACAAAGTTATGTATATATGCATGTATTTAATAAAAATCAATGAAACAAAAACATTCATGATAAATTAAAGAAATTTAATACAAAATTTTAAAGTTTTTTGAAAAACAAAATGTTTATTGAATTTTTGGAAAATAATCTGATATTTTTCTTTGCATTGTTCTTTTAAGTATCAAATTGTCAACAAGTTGTTTGATATCATCCATTTTATTATTCATTTCACCATTGGAATGTGTGTCTAAATAGCTACGCATACTTTTCATGAAGTTCCTAATTTCCGATGATGTGGGAACATGAGCTGCATCAATGATATTTCTTGAGCTGTGATCAATATCCAAAATGTCTTTGTATTCCATAATTGGGGCTGTACACACATTGGCATCATGCACTGCAACGAATTCACCCAATGATACAGTGGTCCAATCAAGCTTGGTGGTTTTAGAATTTTGTTTATTCTCAGAAGGGAAATCTTTTCTCATTAATTGAATGTTATTTTGTGTTAATCGATATTTTGTCTTAAAAATGTTTTGGTGTTAAACGTATTTCACTGTATTATATTTACAGTTTAATGATAAAGTAAATGCCTTTTTTGAAAGTGTTTTATTCAAGAGATATCTAGAAGGTTAGGGAGGGGGGATCCATTTTCTGCAAAACATTTTAAAAATTTATACATTTTATTCAAGAAAATAAACCAATTTTCTCGTAAACTCATGATGCATACATTGAAAAAGTATTTTTGTCATAATCAACTCTCCGAAGCTAGTCCAAAATTTTTATTGAATGCTAACATTTTTGTTTCAAACTATAGCTACATAAACACATTATATACTATGTACATATTAATCAGAAACTATATCTATGTAACTTTAAATACTTATTGATAAAAAATGTATTATATATAATTGTTATTTAAACTGTCTATATGTAATTAAATTTCATTAATAGAATAATTCAGTGCTTATGTTATTGGTTGATTTATAATTTTAATCACATTAATTATATTATAAAACTCAAGCAACAGCCCATGAGGGCCAGGGTCTACTGTGCCCATCCTAGTATACTTCACTATTTTGCATTGAGGTGCATGAGCAAATGTCCTGATCAGGTGATCAGTCTGAAGCAATACCCAAACAAGCTTGGTACTCATTTATAGACCCACTGCAGTAGGGCTGAAAGTCTGAGTCGGCCTTGCCCAACCCGAGGTGTGGAGGTAAGATATGCTACCACACGACCACTGGGCCTCAATTATATTATAACCATAAGTTAAAATTCAACACCCTTCAGAATAAATTTGTTAATATTAGAAATAAGACTTTTCCCCCTTGAATAATAAATTGAGGAACTTGAGTAAAGTCAGATAAAATACTCAGTTAATCTAAGTTAATCTGCAATCACACACACAAAATATTTAACTTTTTTTCTTTAAAACTAGCATCTAATGTAGAAAAATATATAAATATATACCATTAGAATAGTTTACTGTATATAATATATTTGACTTTTATGTTAAAAATTAATCTTGTTTGAAGAATTTTAAAAAGCTTTTGATGAGGGGAAAAAATTCTGAACAAAAAGTTTTACTGTAAAACCAAAATTAAAATGTATTTCTTTTTACTTTTAAGAATTATGAGGCAACTTTTGAGCTCTTTTTAAGTAGTAATTATTATTTAATGTTGTTATAGGGGTTTAAAAATTGGAAGAAAATTCATTTGGAAAACCATAATCTTAATATTTAACTTTAACAATTTAAAATTGTATTTGTGCTTTCAAAAATTCTGAATATTGCAAATGGTTCAATATATATTTAGTCTTTAGATGCAATTATAAAATTTTCAATTAATTAAAATTTTATAAATAATTTTTATACAGCACTATTATAGGTATTATGAATTATCTTTAGTATTTTCACTTTATTTCAATTTTTATTACTATAGTCATTTTTGATTAATATCATTCTCTTTCATTTTTTCTAGATTGGAACAAAGGGGAAAAGAACTGGGGTGTACAAGAGGCACTTCATAGTTATTCTGCAGCTAATAGTGAATCTCATGGCTGGTGCAATAAATCTTCAAATTGGTACTAGGATTTATGAAATATTTCAAAACAAATTAAAATACTAAGAAATATGCTTTTAATCATAATCAATGAATCTGCTATCATTGAAATTTGAGAATAAATAATTTGAATACAAAATAGCAATTTAAGAAATTAATCTAAGTCATGAGAGGCTTAAAGGATATTTTCTCACTTTCTTAAAATTTAACTATTCATAAAATAAATTGATTTAATTAATAATTTTTCTTATAGTATTTCTACTACTTAATTTGTATTTATGATGATTATTAATTTAGCTATGGTGTAAGCAGTGGTGGTCAACCCTTTTTACATATCATAAACTAAACTCAGTGGCACAACAGCCCATAAGGACCAAGACCTATTGTGCCCATCTCAGTTTTCATGACCTTGGGTGCTTCTGACCGGAGCATATGCATATATTCTGGTCAGAAGGTCAATCAGATGTGTTTAAATACCATGCAACAGTTTGTTTTGTATATAATTCGGGTGAGACATACTCAAAAAAAGCACCAACAGCTTAATATTACTTTATGTGCTTCTTTTGCTCAGTTGCTTTAGCATTGCATAGGATATTAGCAAGGTAAACAAAACAAACAAGTTGTGCTTAGTTGCTAAATGTACACATATGAAGTTTAAATTGAAAACTGTAATTGAGTGCTCTGAAGTTATAGATGGACTTTTTTTAGTTGTGCCATCTATTTTAATAGAATAAATGTCAGTGCAAACTATCACTTGTAATCAACCAATGCATTTCATTTGGTGCATGTGCCACAAGTTGGACACTACTGATGTAGGCAAAAAAATATATTCCATCAACAGTAACGATTTGTGTGGAATTTTGTATTTTTTTAAACAAAAAGTATATGTAACAGTGACGTACACAGACCTCTCTTATGGAGGAGGAGGGGGGAGAGTTACAATGTAAATAAATACATAAACGAAGGTGCAGAAGGATAATCTCTAAGATAAAAGTTTAAATCTGAGAGCAATGGTCCTCAAGCTATGTTCCATGGAACTCTGTTGGCCCATGGGGCATAACCAGGGGTTCCATGAACCATAATAAAAGGTAAAGAAAACTAAAAATACGTGTGCAAAATGAATTCACGTTTTCTATGAAGTTTGTTTACCACAAATATATATAGCTCATCCCATTAAATATTTTTTGGGAACCCCATTCCACATTTAGGTGAATAAAGCTAAATATTTTAAAGTATATCAGCATGTGTTACAGATACTTTAAATTAAGACAATTAAAAAAAGGTAATGTATTTATTATTTAAAATTTTTACTTTAATTTTAGTTTAATTTACCCATTATATATAATAATACTTGTGATCTCTCTCTCCAAGTGTCACCAACCCATACAATGTATTAAGTAACTGGGATATGTGCTTTCAGTTTTTTTACACTAACTGTCAGTCTAGGTCTATTGAAATTATCTGCATTCGCATTTCATATTCTTCTTTTAATTTGGTTTTATATTTTGTTTTTGTAGCCACTTTTGTTGATAAATATTTTTCACTAAAATACATTGTTCTGAATGATGTGAAACTGCTTATAGCTGCGTGAGAAATCCTGTGTATTTTATGTGAACTTGCAACTTAAAATTTAGGAGCCGTCTTTGCTTAAATTTAGATTTGTCAATCGGTTGCCCCCTCTCTTTCATTGTAGGGATTTTTTTACAACAATTATAAAATGTTGCATTTTTTCCATCAAAAAACTAATGACTATAGAATTATTTCGTGGAACCCAGGATAGCAAACAATAGATTATTCACAATCTAGTAGATAGTACATGGAAAGAAAAATCATTTTTTTCAATATTATTTTATTACATTACAATAAAAGTTTATAAAGTATTACACAATAAAGTTATGGTATGTATAAATAAAATTTTCAGTTTTAATGATTGAAATTAGCTTTGTTTCTTGTGGTTATATGAGTTTCATAGGGAAAGTGAATCCATTTTACATACATAGTTACAATGATCTTTTTGATTTTTTTATTGTGACTCGTAGAACCCCTGAGTATGTCTCGTAGAACCCCAGGGTTCCATGGATCACAGTTTGAAGACTACTGGTCTGTGAGGTTGAATCTCCTTCCCCCCCACACACAAACCTTGTGTATGCCTTGTGAAATGTGTAATAATATTTATCCTTCATTGTTATATTAACTTTCATATCATTTTAAGGATTTTTAATGATATTAAATTGTATGAAAATTTTAAAACAAAAAATCTTTTAAATTTCATTTAGTGAACTGACTCCAATAAATACTGTATCAGAATCTATTCAGAGGAAATGGAACAATCAACTTCAGTCGTCTTGGAATATTTTTGGTGTAAAACCTCCAGATTATTCTTCAGTTCATAAAAATGCATTGAAGCAATGATACACAGATATGTATGTACGAATATCAAAAAAAAGTGTAACTCTTTTCATCTTTTCCATTCTACATATGCAATAAATTTGTGATGTTTCATATTTTTATATTCATATATGTTTTATTGGATTAAATATTTAGCGACTTTTTATCTTATATGTTTTCATTGTTATGCATTCATGAAAATGATAGCAATTTGCTGTGAAGTTAAACTATTTTGAATATTTAAGATTTTATGCATTTAATTTTTTTAATACTTCGTCTGTATTATATGTAAGTAATCATAGTATATTATGAAAAGAAAAGTTTTCATCAAAAATGAGAATATTGATGTAGATATGTAAATGATTGCAACGTAAGAAGTTCATTTTTATATTTTCTTTTGATTTATAATAAAGATTTCATCCCTACTGATTTCTTTGTGATGTATTTAAGGAATTTTTAAAGTGTTTCTTAAATACATGTAAGCAGAAAAAAATTTTAATGCCTATGATTAATCATTTCAGAATAGTATTGAAAATTAGAAAGATGACATCTTTTAATATATAAAAATGTATTGGTTCCATTTGATACAACATTAAGGATAATTGTCTTGACTGTAACAAAAATTATTTATATAGCTATTAATTTTACAATGGATGATATTCTTTGTATACATTATAGTTTTGAAAAAAATATATTAAAATTATTATTTTATATGTATGTATGTATGTATGTATGAAAGATATATATATTTACTTTTATATTATTTAAAACTCGTGATATAAAATTTTGTTCTATGAGCTTTTTTTTACCTCAATTATTATTATTTATTTTTATTTCTTTGTAATTTTAGGTGAAAATCACATTTTTGTCTTGTATTTTCTGTAAAATTTTTATTGATAATATATATGTAATGGAATTTTAATGAATTTCTCAAGATTTTTTTTTTTTAGTCCAGTAATGTAATAAAATTTAGTTTATATCTATATAAACACGTTAAAATCTAGTCATGGAATATAAAATGGTCTGAAATGAATTTTTAATGATTTAATAAATAAAGAAAAAATATTTCCTCTTAAACAGTAGTGAATGACAGTGTATTTGCAAGAATTTGATATTAAAATTTTTCTATATTTTATTTATTAAAAGAGTTTTTCGCATAAAAATTGAAGCAGTCACTTTTACTGAAGATTTATTATACAAAAAAATGTAAAAAGAATATGATTCTTTCATTTATAGTTATACCAGTTTATCATATATCCTGTCCTATAACTACTTTAACTTGTTTGTGTATGGAAAACAAATATTTTTTTGACCTCTTTTACTTAATATTTCAGTTTTAAACTTTATAAACATCTGCTTTTTGTTAGTTATTATAATTCCTTATGTATAAAATACTCAGTGTACTGCAATTTATTATTTCTGTTTTATATTTTTATTATATAAAACATTTTTTTTAATATAAGTACTAATCTAAACTTTAAAATAAATTTTAAATGAACTCTTATTTTTGAATTTTTAAAATAATTTTGATGAGCAAATGAATCTTACATTTATATCTCTAATATTAGGAGTTAATTCATTATGATGGAGGGATAATTTTTTTGAAAATTTCTACTGCATTTTAATAGGAAAAAAAACTACATTTTTCAAAATTTTAAAAAATTTCCATTTTACACTTCTGATAAAAATACATTTGTGAACTCTGATGTTTTATAAAATGCATAAGAATTTTATTTTCATGGTTTTTAAAAATTTTGTTTCTGACAAATTTTTGATATGATTCATTCATCAAAAAATATCAAGGACCATTTTGAAAACATTTTTTATATTTATTTTGTCAAAATAGTGTTATTTCAAGAAATTCTTTTTGATTTGTGAATATTAGAATGTACTAGCTAATAGTATTATAGCTTTTAATGGGCAACAACTCTTTTACTAGCAAACTTATTTACCTTGTCTATAATTTGTTTTCATATGTACTTTTGAATGTAATTCTGACTTAAAATGTTGAATTACAAATATTATTTTGAGATAGATATCTATTTGTGAAATCATGTTGGTTTTTTTGTATTTTAAATATAAAGGAAAATTTATCACATACATTATTTTCAGTATCATGATTTAATTATATTTTTGAGAAAACTGGTTAAATAGATATAAAAGCAAATAAGAATTTAGTGAAATGTTTGAAAATGGCAAATTTTTACATAGAAGGTATTTTTTTTTTAATATTTTGCTGCCATACATTTTATATATTGATGCTTTTCCTTGCAAGATTATCAGTATACTATTCTATCCTTTGATGTTATAATATGTATTTTTTAAGAAAAGAAATAGTTCATTGATGTTTATATTTCATGGTACCACATTTTGTCTTTTCTTATTCTTATTTTTTCCCCTTGGAAAAATTTTGTGATTATTTGACTCTTCATTTCTTATTTTTAACTTCTCTGTACAGAGAGATTTTTAAATTTAATTTCCAGTAAATTAAAATCAAATCTATAGTATATTTTTAATATATTTTATTGAAGGACTCCGGAATAAGACGCAACTTGAACTGAATGTTCGAAAACATTTATGCTTAATGTATTACATCTTATTGGGTTTTTTCCCATCTCTTATTTATTATTTGTTAACAAATGCAATAAACAAATATATAAACAAATTATTTATAAAAAAATATATGCTTTTAAGCAATTATGTCACAGAATTCATTCTAGATTTGAAGAACAAGATAGGAGAAAGGTTGTGGGCATATTTTTTCATCGTTTAATAAAATAGAAGACAATGAATTTCTTTTGGCTGTAATACTTTCTTACATCAGAAATTTTTTATTTTTGAAGCTATGAATTTTTTTTACATTATTTAAGAATTAATAACTAACGCATGAGTATAAATGGCTTCTCTTTATACTTATTCAGACTCTAATGATTGTTAGGACAGGTGACTATTAGGACTATTGAAATCTAGAATGAATACTGCATGTTGTGTTTGATTTTTAATCTTATGTTTTGGATAACCATTTGCGCAAATGGAGTAAAGGAAATTTTTGTGAATGTAATGTAAGTTTGAATGGGATTTAATAATATTTCATTAGTTTATTTGTAGGTAGTAAGAAATTTATTGTTTATATTTTTATCCTTGTTTTTCTTAATTTGAAATACATTTGTAATTGTATTTCTAACAAAAATAATGTTGGCTTTCATACTTATAATTTGTAGAGTTATTGTCTACTTAATCCATAATTTAGGACTATCTGTTGTAGAGTATGTATTGATATACATATGTAGTTCAAAGTTATATGTATGTTACCTCATGATAAACATTTTTGAAACAAATATGTTTTTGAAGTCATATTCATTGTTAACAATTTTGAGAGTTATTTTCTATTAATGCATTAAGATCATATTTTTTATTTCTGTGCATTCAAAGTTTATTCTGTTGCCTTTTATTAACCACTTCCAAAATGTGTGTTGTGAAAGAAAATTTCTCTATAGTCTGTGATATTCTTTACTTACACTTGAAGGTTTCCTTAATATTTGTGTTGCATTTTCAACTCTTCTGTGAAGTATGTTTTGTGAGTAATCTATTGGATATTTAGAGCTTCTTTTTTAATGCTTAGATTTAGTCTATTTTAGAGCTATTTTCTACCATCTTTATTTTTCATAATTTTATGATTTATGTGTGAAAATATATATATTTTATTCTACTATTATGTATTTATGTCAGCTTCAGATATGATGTTGAAAAGCAATAGATTGTATATCTTATGATACGATACGGAAATTATTTTTGAATGTTTATCCTCTGTTTCATTATTTCGATTTTTATAAGATTTGATTTACTTATAATAATATGGTTTATTTAACGTGTATCTATTTGGGAGGTGAATTTATAAAAAGGAATTCCATAATTATTGTTAATCTTTTGTAATAATCATATTTCATAATGCAAGAGTATGAAGTATATTATGAATCTGTTTAAGCAATTTTGTACCCTACATTTCATGATATTTATTGTAACTTTGTATAGCTTACTTAAAACTAATAAACTAACTTTTTACTATTTCCAATGTCTTCGTTACTGCTATTTTTTTTATAAAAAAAAATGTTTTCACTTTTAGATTGAAATGAAAATTTTTTAAAGCAGTCTTCCATATTAATTTATAGTTTTGTATTTAAATGTATTAATTTACAATTAAAAGTTAAGTATGTATGTGTCTGTATATGTATTTAAATTAATAATTTAAATATTCATACTAAAGATTATAAATTATTAAAATACATAAATGGTAATATATCTATATTTATATATATTTGATTATAAACAATAAAATAGCAGAAAATATCATTTATAAGGAGATTTAATATTGAAATCGAAAATCTATTGATAATGCTAAGCTGTTATTTTTTTTTCTTCTATGATGCTGAATATTTATTTCTGTAATTCTAAATTATTTTTAAAATAATGGGAATAACTGTGCATTTTTATCCCTTTGTATGTTTAAATTGAACTTTTTATCCATATCTCTGCCGAATACTGTTCTTTTTCATTTCAACACTTTTTAGTTTTAAGGATAAATCAATAAGAGTACAATTAAAGTAACAGGATTTGATAAGAAATCTATTTAATTATAAGAGGTTGTGAACAATGTGAAATAAGAAGTTTGACACCATGTCCTAAAAAATATGAATAAAATAAAAATGTGTAGTTTTTGTGAATGAAAAACAAAATAAGAGAAATAATGGAATTTTTAAATTAGATTTAATATATATCTTAAATTTAACATGTGATATGCATTTAATGCAAAATCTATATGTATATAAAAGGATTTAAAAAAAAAATATTTACATTAATCAAGAAGAACCCTTTTAATACTTTTTATTGCAGCTGGATAAAAATGTTTTCATTGTTTCATGTTGTAAACATGTTCATTGTTCCAAGGATAAATTTTAATGCTAATGGATTAAATAGTGAATTAACATAATTTATTAACATCAAAATAGTTTTCTAATGCTAGATTTACAGAACATGTCACGTTGATGGATTTTTTTTTTTTTTTTTTTTTTTTTAATTGAATTAATCGTTTTTTTAGAAAAAAGTATGTGGTTTCCTCTACCTATTGATTTGACAGATATCTGTAAAAATTGGTACAGAAAAATGTATGTAAGCCTAATGTTGGTAGCAGTGGCGTAGTGGAAAACATTTGGGTCCCCCTGCAAAGTCAGGTTTTGGGACCCCTAGTTGGATTCTGAGGGGTAGCAGTCAGACTTTAGGGCCCCCTAGAACCCCTCCCCCGCATTGAGGCGGTGTACGTTATGCCACTGGTTGGTAGAACGCTAGGTATACTTGTAGGATTTTTGAGCATTTTTTTTTCCAATTTTAATCTTTTAACATCTTCCTTCCCCACCGATGAGCTTTGACGTTAACTCCTTTATTACAAATAAATTGTTTATTATATTTTTCCGTTTTTGCAAGTCCACGTAATAAACAGATCCATTGATTATAAACTTAACATTGATATGCCTTCTCTTAATAAAGATCATTTTCAAAATAGGTCTTCATTATTTCTGAAACTTTTCAAAATAATTGTATCAGCATTTGAAATTAGAGGTTTCATGATATAGAGTAGCGGTCGTCAAACTTTCGGAGATATTAGAAAGGCTGTAAGTGAAACAAGGTAACTAAGGTATCAAAAGAGCCACATATGGATACGCAGGAGGGGGAGCAGCCATGATCAAAACTGCCGTGCTTCAATTGATATTTTTTTATATTTAAATAAAGCTGTGCTCAAAGTAACAATTTCCATTCCTTCCAAAATTTAGAACTGTTGGGAGATATTTTTTTCTTTTCTTCTGTGTCTCAATGCTACACTAACAAACAAACATTCTTGGAATATAATGAAGGTCAAAGAGTCGGGGGAAAAAAATGTTCCTACCAGTAATACAGTCAAAACTTGATTCTGCAAATCCATGTTTACCTTAAAAATTAAAATTGTCTTTCGTTGCTCCTGCATATAAACAGGGACGTCTTAAGGCTTGGGCAAACTGGGCCAGGGCCTCGGCTACAGTGGGAGCCTCGTCTCGTTCTGGAATCAGCCTTAATAAAATCGTGATTCAAAATAATTTCAATGGTTAAATGTTGTTTCCGGTTGTATTCTCCGAAAAGCTGAGAATTTTGAATGATATGCCAACTGGCTACATATGATAAACCGTCGTCCATGTGTATGTCTAGGACTACCATCATTACTCATTCAGTCAAAAGGAGGCAGTCGTTCGAGCCGGTTTGTGCAATGGGCTTGATTCATGAAGTCACATGATAAAAAAGAACACGTGTTTTCCATTGAATTCAAAACAAACATTAAACTAATTGTACATGTTCTATTTGTAAAACTCAAGATAAAATTTCATATTTGGGTAAAGATGTTTAAATGTTAAGGAAAAAAATTTCTTCAAAAAGATAAATTAAAAAATCGTATTTTATGCTTATACTTTTAAATAAAATGCATTTCGTATACATATGTACTTTTTAAGAGAAAGTTTCTGCAAAGAGCAAAACTTGGCAACACCGGAGCGCGTGAACTGATTAGTTGGAAACACAAGATAGTTTTTATCGTGTGACTATGACGTCACATGAGTTTTTGAATTGATTGGCTAGAATCACGTGGCTTTCACTATCATGTGACTATGACGTCACATGAATCAACCTCATTGTAAGTCATGCACATTTATTAGTTTCGTTTTATGGATTGCACGAGAGAGTATTTAACTACGTATGCTATGTACTACCTACTTTTAAGGGTCTTATGTTTGTGTAGAGGCCCAGAGACAACTTTTTGCGTAGGGGCCAGGGCCTCAAGAAGTCGTAAGACGTCTTTGCATATAAAAGTCACTTCAACCCTTTGTATTGATCCTTATGCATGTCACAAAATATAGAACTGTTTCTGTCACTTCTGTGAGGAGTTTATGTGCATTTCTGATTCACATTTAGATAAGTGCTTCCTAACTCATGTATGCGAATAAGTAAACGATACGGAAAAACACTAAGAGGAGTGTCTTCCCATTGCGGCATTTCTGCCAAAAAATTAGGCTGCAGCTTTAGAACTGATTCCCCATATTGTCACTGATTGTCAGGTTTTCATGTATCTTGTGACTGTCAGCACTGGTGGTTTAGAGG
>BMAV01020934.1:64775-77460 GCA_019973955.1 Trichonephila inaurata madagascariensis | reverse complement strand
AAAATTTTGTTTGTTTTACTGACACATCAATTTTAATTTAAATGTTATTGACCAAAAGATATAAAAATATATACTGCACATACAGTGGCGCACACAAGGGGGGTCCGGACCCCTCCCCTCAAAGCCCTTGATTTTTTTTCCGATTGATTACAATTTTAAGTATATAATACGAAAAATGTAATTAAGTATTTGTTATTAATGATTAATTTTATTAATTAATGCTAATTATTTACTCAATAATTAGTTTTTTACTGTGTTTTGTTCCCGAAAATCGACAAAATTAAAAGGAGCATGATACAAGAATAGTGAACTTTCGACCCCGGATCCCCCCCCTTGAAAAATTTCTGTGTGCGCTACCGTGCACATATTATGAGTGGGCCATATCAATTCCTTTATGTAACAAGTACAAAATAATAAAAAACACAAATATTGACCATTCTTCTAAATATCAGAAAAAATTTTTATTGCAAAAACATTTTCATAAACCTTGTTTACATAACTACATTCATAAGCAATGTGAAATCGAATTTTATAAAGATTTCATTTTTTTATTTTCATTTTTTTTTTTAACAAACTGATTTCTCTCTCTGATCTGTATCAATACACTATTGGGTTAGCACTCTTTATTCCTCTAGCTAGTGCATCTTCCTGATCCCTAAGTTCGAATTTTTCTTGTACTAGTAATTACTAGATTTTCACTCGACGCTCCCTCGTCGTTCTAATCTCATAGTTATATTATTGCCATTGATACGATGCAATTTGTTGAAATATTTTCAGCTATCCCATTCGTTTCAAAGGATTATTTTAATTTCTGGATGTTGGTAAGTAATTTTATTTTACTTATTAAACTTAATTTGTTACTTCTAATACCCAAGTAAAATGAAAAGATTAATTAAAATTTATTTACTATTGACTCTTCGAGTATTTTTCTGTACATAATAATATTCTTTTACGCTCACCAGAGCGTTGCTTTAAGATTGTAAAACACATTATTTATATCATTTTCAGATTAATTAAATAATAAATTTTCGTTATGTTTAAAAAAGCTAAAAACTTGCAAAGTAGTTTGTATTTGAAGACTTAACTTTTTTTCTGAAAAATTACACTTTGCATTGCTATTTATATATAAATTATATATTTAATAAATAATTACTTTAACAACTTCCTTTCTACAATATTGAAATTATTTTTGGTTAATATATCTCTTGGGTAAAAATCATAAATTTATATTACTATAATATATATTTTTTATAAAAGAGTAATTTAACTATGATTTCAAAGTTTTTCCCCTCAATATAAAATTTACATGAACTTTTAAAAAAACTTTTTCGGAAATAGTAACTATTTTTATAATTAAAAATGTCACTAAATCTTTTATTATGTAATGAAATCATCTCCGTTAAAACATAAGTGAATTTTTCATTTAGTCTCCATGTATTAAATTTCCTTCAGAAATTCAAAATATCATCACTTTTCCATCTGCTGTAAAACGGACATTTTTTTAATGATTTCAAAACATGACAGATTCTTTTTCTTATTATATTTCACTCTCTGTAATGTTAGGCGGGATACTAAAAATAGCCAAATGTAAGGTAAAAAAAATAATAAAAATTCTGAAAGTCATTTAAACAAATTAGAATAAATCTTACGGAGATGATTTAATCATAAATGAAGAATTTGATAAAGAATTTTATTTAATGATAAAATCAATAAATAAAAATTCAATTCAAGCGTCAAATTTGGTAACGAGGCCTCCACTAGATGGTACTACCATGAAATGGCTCTCACATTTGGGGACTTGCCGAGTCTACGAAGGCTAAGTTGCTAAAATGCAGCCTCATTGAAATAAATAAATATACTTACAATATGTTAAGAATTCGATTAGAACAATGAATAAAAAAAAGTTAAATACATTTTAAGAATATATCCAGAAATTAATGATCTTTGAAACGAACAGAGTAAGAATAGTTCTGGCAAAATCTATTTCCGATATACTTAATCTCTCTTAAAACATACTTAAGGACAGGATTAATAAAACTGGAATTGGAATTTTTGATTGCTAATATCAGCGGAATTTGTAAGAAAATATGCTTGACACATAAGAATATATGACACAGAATTATTATAAATGTGTATGACAAGATATGCGTTCTGTTCAATAATTTCATACACAAGTACATTCATTGTCGTCCATGAATAATAAATAAAGCATTTCTTGCATACATATCAGCATTATTGTAATTCCAAAGGCATGATATTTTATATATAAGCTTTAACACATATATTCTAAAATGTATAAACAACACACACCATCAATGCACTTAGAGAGAATCGCATATATTTTCAAAAGAATTCTTTTCTAAAATGGCGCACTTAGCTAAATTTATATGATATTCACTCTATTGATAGAATCATATTTTTAACTAAAAAAATCTTTCATAATACTTAAATTTTAATAAAAAAAAAACACAACTTATTTTATTCCCTTTTTTTTTTTCTAATTTTTGTATGATCTTTCAAAATTATTACCTTTGCCATATTCAATCTAAATGAACAACTACACAGTCAAATTTTTAACACTTAATTATAAATTAGACTATAACTTAATGATTTTGAGATAAATAATTCTAAGAAAATCTTACAAAAAGTACCGTATTTTGAAAAGAATTCTTTTTTAAATTATTATATTTCTACCAATATCACACACATTTTCAACTTCATCTTTAACAGTGACTTTAATTTAATGTAACATATACAACACTTTACATACACTTCACTAATATTTATACATATTCTATATAAATAGTTGCATATATCACAGAATAATATAGTTATATAACATTAGAATTGACAAAGTCGAAATTGAAGGCTTTCATTTGTACATATCATTTGATTGACATAAACCCGATTAGAAAAAAGCAGTGCTGCCATTTTGCAATGATTTATTCAATAAAATCTTATCAAATAAGTTAAATAATAAAGTATACTTGATTTTTTTTTATTTATAAATAAAATCTAATTGTAAAAAAAATCCATTTTTGTGTTTGCAAAAAATTAAAATAATTTTTTTTAACGTTTCTGAAAAGAATTCTATTTCAAAAAAGAATTTTGAATATATTTTCATTATACAAACTGTAAACATTAAAATATGGGGGGAAAAAAGAAAGCTGAATGTTTTTTATTTAAAAACTCGGTATTTGTCTGAGCAAAAATTAGTTAGAGACTAACCAAAAAAATTATAATAATCTCAAATTTTTATTTACCATATTTTTATTACTCTGTTAACTACAATATTATATAAAAATTCGATTGTCAAACGTATTTCGATTCCAAATTATAAAAATCAGAATGGGAAAAAAAAACCCAATAGATTTTTAAATTATTCCTACTTTTTTTTATTTATTACCGTAATAAAGTTCTTTAAAAAGAACATTTATACATTTTTGAATTGTATTGTTATTCTGATACATTACTTTATGTTTCGAGGTATTATAAACCTTACACCATTTTTCCACCTCATAAAACATGTTTACAAAAATCAAGATTTCTATTTTATTTAAATACTTATCAATAAAAACTAATTTCATTAAATGCTACGATAACCATAATTATTTTAATGCTTTTACAAATGTTTCTGGAAAGATTTCCCGGTTATCAAACAAGCGGATAAACGCTTATCTTACCGTTCGTATTTGTTTTACCGCCATGGAATCGTATCGATTTGTTTTGAAAATTTCTCCTCGCGCAATACGTCAGAAAATGGAAATTGTATTCTGCTACCAGCGATCATTAATAAAATTAAGACCCAACGAAAAGAGGCAATTGAAAGCCGAATTCATCGGACAATCTTTTTCATAAATGGATTCGATAGAAGCTTTCGTGCGTTATTCCATTACTTAAAAGCGCAGAATGGCACAGGTTTCATTGATCGAACTTTTGGAACTCTCTTCTCTGAGCGCTTTACTTATCGTTTGAGTGTATTCTAAATTTAAACTTTTATCTGCAGAAATGTTATCGCTTTGCGAATTTCTCATTTGAAATTATGCCTGGAAAGAACGCTGAAACTAACATATTTAAAAGTTTTATCAAATTACGTTATAAAAATGATCATAAAAATAATTTTTTGGAAAAGAAAATTTTATTCTAATTTTGTAAAATGATTTTCTATTTAAATATGATACATTTTCGAATTAATTATTGCTTTCCTGTAAAAGTTGCCACATATAACAATTTAATTTTAGTAATCGAAATTATGGAATTGCAGTTACAGACAATCAATTCGAATTAATTTTATTACTATTATTAAATTTTATCATTACCGTATCTGTCAATTTTAATGTCTTAAAAATATATATAGTAAAATATTTCTTAAATAAATTTAAACGTATTTATAAAATAATTAAATTTTAAGCTCCGTGTCAAAAGACACAATTATTAGTACTCTAAAGAAGCATTGTTAAATTGGAAAAAAATATACGTATGTATTAAACGAAATAGTAATGAAAGAAAATCAGGAGTATTTTTTTTTCAAGTTGAAAACGATAAATTTCGAATGAAAACATTTCCTCTTTTCTCATTTATACATTCTAATTTAAATAAGATTTAATTTATGTAAAATAACGTAGAAGAGAGAGAGAGAGATGTATGTTTATATATATAATAATACAATTTCATCATGAAAAGTATTGATTAACTATTTTGGTTAATATGTGTATAATCCCATATTAAATAAAATAATAAAGTAAAAGAATTGAAAAAAAAAATTTTTAATAGTATTTTCTTTCACTTAGAATTTTCATTTATTTATGATACTTATAATTGAAAAAAAAATGTATATTTGGTTGCATTCCAAAAAAAACCTGTAAATGCCGTTTTTAGTTTTAAATGCAAGAAAATTCTAACTATTCAAATTTGTTAGAGCTAATAATTACTTGGTGCTCTAAAAATTAATATTTTTTACACTTTTCTTTGTATTCTTACAGAAAAAATACTTTTATAGAATGATACTAGGAATAGAAAATATCTTTCTTTATTTTGGCACAACACGCATACAGTCTTCGAACAGAACAATAATGTTTTCATCTTTTTTGGGCTTTTGATTGGCAACACTGCACACATGAAAATCATCGTTACAGTCATTATACGAAGGTTAATACATGGAATTATATATAAATTGGCACTGTGCAATAAAGAACGTTTTTCGATGTTGCTGTCTAATAATGGTATTTCTAATTTCGTTTTTAGCTACAGACATACACTCAACAAATTTTTAACAATTGAATTAATTTTTGACAGTGAGTATAATTCTTCACCACATCTATGTATGACTAAACAGAAGTATTGTTTACTGTTTAGAAGTAGGTATATATGATTTTTTTAACCTAAAATTTTGCTTTTATTGCTATTAATATGTAATATAACTTCTTAAATTTTAGATTTTCAATTATTTACGTATTATAAGCTAAATAAAATTATAAAATAAAAATTATCGCAGAAGTACTTTTTTTAAATCGCGTTAACAATTTTTATTTATATCGTCAGTGACTTATAGATTACATTTCACCACTTTTAAAATTTTTTATTTTTACTTTTATTTTTATTTTTGGTTGCTGAACATTTAAAATTTTGCAAAGAATTCTTTTTGAAAAAAAGAAAGAAAGAAAGACTCGCAATTACTTTTATTCCAATTTTTCTTCTTCTAGTTTGGCATTCCAAAATGATAATTTTGAGTCATTTTATGCCTAAGATAACGATTATTTCAGGGCAAAAAAACTACCGTTAGTTGTAATTCTTATGTTTTAATTTTAGTCCCCCAATTATTTTTTTAATGCAAGTAATATCCCAATTTTTCTTACTTCATGTAGTTCTTTTTTAGGTTATTGGTTTGAAAGTTATATAAATCACTTGAAAGTCATAATAGGAAGAAAAAAAATGGTTGGGATCCTATTTTAACCCACACTGTTTATCGACATCTTGGCGATAAGTAAAGGTATGGGCCCTCGTATTGGATAAGTCCAATACAGAAAAATGAGCTGACTACGCAATTTGCTTTTCTTTGTCAAAGGTGCAGGCAAAAACAGGATTTTACCAAAAATATTGTATGTTATAATCGTACTGGAAAAGATTAAGATATTTATGCATCTTGTTTCTTAAGTATTGGAGAGTACATTTATAATGCACATAATGTAATCAGCCAACTTTAACAATTATTTTTCAATTCCTACTATTAGTTCACTCTCTCCCTAGATATATATATCTTGTTCAAATTTTCAATCGTTAATAAAATATTTCTTATTCATCCACTCAAGTTGAAATATGTATTAAACTTGCAGTGGATGACACTTGATGTTTATACAGTTTTTTCAAATATTAATTCATTGATTAAATTTTATTAATTAATTTTAGTTTTATGTGGGAGAAAAAAATTTAATTTGTTCTGAATGATGGCGATAGAGGGCGACCGTATGCATTAATTATCCAACTACCAGGTATGAAAAGCTCAATTTATTTTTCAAGTAAGAATTGACTCAAAAAATTTTTTCATGTTATTTCTTTGCTTTAGAAAATAGATTAATAAAGCTTTTAAATAAGCAATCAAATCACTCTTTTACTATTATTTTTTAAAACTGACAAATATTTTGAAACAGTAATTTTATTACTGTTAAATTGAAAAATATTAAAAGGTGTTTACAAATGAGCTCAAATATAAACAGAAAATGTATTGATAGATGTGGTTTATTCTTATACCCAATGTCTGATTCAACATCAAACACCAAGAGATAAAAATCAATACAACGAATTATTACAAATTCAACAACACAAATCAACATCAAACAGCCATAACAGAACGAATACCATTACAAAGTATCCTTAACACAAATACACAATGTATATTAAACACCTATTTTGACTAACAGAAAGTACACATAAATATACGATAATATAACTTCCATTATTTACATAACTTTTTACAACATTTAAGTTGTTCCATTTGTGTTGATTTATTTTTTCAATTTATTCTATATGTATTTTCGAAGCTTGATGGTTAATAATTATTCATTTTCTTTAATACTGATTACAACGGTGATATTTTTAGAATTTCATACAGCCATATGATGCTTTGTTAACTATTTAAAAAAAAGTCAATGGTAAAAAATTATAACTTTTTTAATGGATTTTAGCTTAAATAAATATTTCCATTATGTATAGATAGTAATTGAGAGCTTTAAGAAGAAATTTTTTAATCAAAATATAATTTAGAAAAAGAATAAAAATAATTCTGTACTAATTACTATTCTGTACTATTAATTTTATTTAACGGATACATGCATTTGTGAGCGCATTAGGTCATATTAATAAAAAATCTTTCAATTTAGTAAACATTTATATTTTATCACAAATTAATTGATATGCTTTATCATTTTGATATTGATTGATAAATACTTATTCACATGTAATACATAGATTAAAGATAAGAAATAGAAGGTGTAATTTTATATTTCGCAAGATAAAACTGAATGAGCATGGAGGAAGGAAAATGGCAATAGAGGGCGCTTTTTCCAAAATTTAATTTTTAGAATTATAATGAAGGATTAAAAATGTTGTAATATTTAGTTTAATTCAGTAGTAATGCCAGATACTTTAAAATTAAATAATCTTTAAGTATTTTCCACCTTTTATGTATCTTTCGTGACAATTTTTTAGATATTTTCATCACTGATTAGTTCATTTAGTTGTAGAAGGAAATTGAAACAAATATATCGATTAATATTTCAGATAGTGTTAGACTTAACTGAAAGACTTAAATTTTAAAACTTAAAAAAGATATCTAATATGTAAGAAAACGTAAAAATTTTTTTAACAAGACTAAATTATTGGTTTTATATTTCTATGTAATAAAAGTGAGCTTAGAACAATTTTTAGTATCTCAAAAATTCAATAAGATATTTTGTAAATAAAACTTATTCTTTTAAATTTATTAAATAATTTTCCACTTATAATGTTTTTCTTACAATATATATCCTTTGCACATAAGTAAACAAATTAACAGATAGATCTTTAGAAATAGCTTTGAAGTTAAAAAAATTTCAGGTAATATTAAAACCACTTACCTATGATCACGTGATCGACACGTGCCAACCCTCTACTTCTTATCTTTTCTCTATTCATAATACTGTATTGGTTGAAAAACCTTTTTATTTTTCTTTTTTTTTTTCATTTCAATTTTACTTTAAACCGCGAGATTTATTACTAATGCCTACATTTCGTCTTTTTAGAGACCTAACTGCGTTTTTTTTTCTTAAACTTTGTTTTTTTTAGAAGCACCTGAATATTGAACAGTTTGTTATTTTTTCAACACGATATGACATTTTGATTTCAAGAACCTAATTTTTTTATATATCCTCCCTTTAATAACTAATATTTTGAACGAGGAACGATAATTTATATATGATAGAGTGTCCGAAGACTGAATTGTAAGATTTTAAGTATTTAGATGGAAAGATATGAGATTTATTATACGTGGAAAAACAATTTTTTGGTATCGTCATTTCCTGTTTTGTTTATTTAGGATATAAATAGTGACATTCTGGCCAATAGAAGTAAGCCAGCACGTCAATTATTTATTTAATAAATAACGACATTCTCTAGCAAATGGAACAACTAAACGACCATCATTTAACGTTCTCTTAGTGAAGGTAAAGCAGAGAGGAAAAATGACTGGAGAAAGGGGATTAAAAAAGTTTAATCTCTTTTCGCACTTCTTTTTGTGTTTGTCTTTTTTCTCTGTATAGATAAATATCTCACAATATCTCAGTTACGACATCCATTTCTTTTTAGAAGACTTACCGACGGAGGCTCCGACTTTAGAGGAAATGTTCATAATTATGTCCGGATCCGCCCACGGTAAGATTATGCACATGAAAACACGTCCATTTCTCTGGTCTGTGGGAAAGATGCTAATAGGGGTGAAGGGATCGTTCTCGTTCACGAATTTCAAAATCTTTCTGTACGTGTGGGGATACAGTTTCTCCAGTTCTACACCCCTGGCTGATAACTGTTCCTCGACCACCTTAAGACCTTGCTTCCGGTCCTCGACCGTGGTCTTGGCAGGGTCTCCAGTTTCGGGATCTGTCTTTGTGATGGTCAGGATCAAAGTCTGGACATCGTCTTCCGGAAGGGAAGGGGACAGATGCATTTTGGCTCCTCGGACTACAACTTCTCTCTCTAGAGCTGCTGCAACCTCATTGGTCACCGTAATGGCAGCCAAGAGAATGAATTTTCTCTCTGGATTGTATTTCTCGCAGAAACTTCTCACTTGGCTGAACACATCGGATCCCATCTCCTGTGGTAGCAGATCCGATTTGGAGACGTATAAGGTTTGTCCTTTTGCACTCTCCCAACCATGCACCAGGTAATCCAAGGCATCTTCGGGATTGAGGAAAAGCAACTTGACCGCACCTCTACCTCTAGAAAGTAGTCCTCGCTTGGCACACAGGGACAGGTGTCGTCTAGAGACAGGGTCATCTCTGGCTTTCATAAGTACCTGCTTGCACAGATTGCTGATGCGTGTCTGAGGACAGTGATCCTTGTGGCGGGACAGGTGCAGCTTTCGACACTGACGACTGCAGTAGTAGGTATAGCAGTTGGGACAGGTCCTGAACTTGGCACGGGCTTCTTCCACAGGCAGACTCTTGGAACATTTGGGTCGATGGCACTTGAGGTGCCCCTCTGTGGTGACGGCCGCATCGCCGCTGCCAGACACTCCTCTGGGGGTTTTCTTCTTCCTCGTGGGGGTGGATGACTCCTGCTGATGGGAAGCTCCTCTCCCTGGATTGGAACCAAGATTAGTGAGGTGAGAGTCCGACTCAAGAGCTACGCGATTCGAATGATCGTCGCAGCAGATCCTGACCGGAGTGCTGGGCTCGGACACACACGTCATTCGGGTGGGACCGTTACTAAAGGAATTGGTGGGGGGAGGTGCAAGGGCGCGTGCACAGATCATGCAGGGCAGGTGCAGAAGAACAAGGCAGAGAGACTGGGGTCGACGCAGTTCGGATACGCCTCGCGAATAAGTGCCAGGTTGGAGCCCAGCGAAGAGGTTCGCGGCGCAGATGTCTTCCTGTTGTGGTGGTTGTGATTGTGGTTGTTGTAAAATATCTGAGCTGCTACACGACGGTAGGGTAGATTGCCGCTGGAGAGGCGGGCGAGGTGGATGCTCGAGTTGGCGGCGGACGTGTTCACAAGGTTCATGTTGTATGTCTTGATCATGCTGCAGTTGATATCGTAGACGCTCTTCCTCGTTTTGGTAGTATTCTTCGGTAAATTTTGCCTCATCTGTGTTAGACAAAGAAGAAGAAAGAAAAGGAAGGGAGAAAGGGAAGAAAAGTGGTCAAGTTGAACATGCTGGGTCATCAGGTGTCGTAGAATCAGAACCGATATCTTCTAATGTGCAAACGCTATTTCTTCTGATTACTATTAACCTTTTAGTTCCCAAGCCTCTCAATTTTGGCAACCCCTACTTTATCATTTAAAATAGATTATTTACCAGCTCGCAAAATTTCTTTTATTAAAAAAGCAAATATTTCTTACCGATTATCAATTTTTGACACTAGTAGTAAATTGTGACTTATAGAATTACGCTTTTCTCCTTTTTTACTTTACAACAAAACAAAGATAAATTAATTATTTTCTTTTACTCAAACACCACATGTCATCAGCCTAAATATTAAAATTCATTTATTTAACGAGTTATTTCCCGATTAAGTTAAAAATATTTAGATAGGATTGATTAGAGGAAAAACATATATTGTCTCGCATGGCTTGGGAACAACAAGATTAGGGGGCTACTCGTATCTATATTCAAAATATTTCGAAGATCTACTGAAGAAGACATGCTAAAGACAACATAAGAAGAGGTAGGTGGGTAGGGCAGTTATAGAGACACGATGCAGAGAAATATCCATGCTAATTGGTCTATAAAGTTGGAAAGTCTCTTACCTTCGATGATGGAAGACAATTCTTGCTCCTCCCCCTCCGGCACTAGTACTTCCATGCTTGTCGGAGACTGGACGTCATCTTCAAGAGGAGAGGTGGAGCTGCTGCGACAGAAGGAAGCAGGGTTGACCTCTTCCAGAGGAGAAGGAAGGGACTTTGCAGAAGTACTACTACTGGGAAATGGTTGTGGGAAGCTAAGGCTCGCAGCGTACATCTTACCCTGATCGACTCCGTCTTGATCCGTGCCTGGCGAAGAATCCTGGGGAAACGACGAATGGGGTGGGGCAGCTGAGCTCCTAGTCACACTTTCTGTGGGAACATAGAGGTAAGTTACACACTTGATCAACGTTTGCAAACAGTTTCAAGTTTTTTAAACATTCAGTACTGCTTGGAATAGCAACTGATTTAGACTTTTTTTTTTGTCAAAGACGGAAAATCTGAAGGGATAAAACACTAGATGTGCTTAGTAAGATCAGGATATGGAAACAAAAATTTTAATAATATACTTAGACTCTTGTTTGATGGTTGTTGCCGCTAAAAAGTATCACAATCCAGAATAAATGGGCTAAAATTGTCATTATTAAGATTAGTCTACTTTCATGTTCCTTTTTCCTGCCAAAAATCACACGTATAAACTTTTGGGAATCGTTTGTTACATTTTTACTATTGTTCTTAAGATGGCACTGAAAGAAAAATAGTAAATGTTTATGTAAAAGAATGAAAAACAACTTTAATGGGCCACAGAAAAAAAATAAGAATTGAAAATAAACGAATACATTTAAACGTTTGTCAGAAATTCATGTACTATAGATTGGTATAATAGATTTTTGCAGCGCTGTAATTGTGTTGATTTTCTTAAGTCGCTACTCTAGGACAATCGGTGACAGCTAGACGCGTCGTAAATTTGAACCTCGATCAAATGACGAAGATGACACTTGAGCTGGCGTTCCTCACTTCCACATCGAACGAACCTGAGGACATCGAGTCTGTACAGATTTAGCGTGCATCTGCGCCTCTACACGGTGGAAGGAGGAAGTGGCATTAGTACTACGGGAACTTCTAAAGGCATGTTCTACAACCAATTCGAAAATATTTGCACTATTCCAAAATTGTATCATACACTTTTACATGCTCCTCATCAAAATAAATCTTTAAAAAGGCAATCAAAAAATCAATTTGGATATTCTGAATTTTGATTGATTGCAAATAATTATGTCATCATCAAGGTGGATACACAAACACACACATATATATATAAGTAATAATTCCCTCTAACATACTTTTAATTAACTCTTTAATGATCTATAAATAATATTTTTTTTTAATTCTTAGGTTTAAAAATAAACATTGTAATCTTAATCGTAATCGGCTAAACCGATTTCCGTATCCCGCGCATTCTAGTCAATCAGAACCACTATTACGTAATAGTCACCCGCTTGTGCACTGTTGGTATATAAACACCAAAAGCTGATGTAATCGCGCTCTCTTTCTCTGCTTGCCGCCATCACGTAAGATCGTAAATACTTGCTGCTTTTTTTGTCTTTGTGTTGTGTCCTCCAAAATGCCGCTGTCTATTCAATGTTAACGTAACGTAATTGTGCTTTAATCTGTTGATGTGTGCTCATAATAAAGGAGGTAAAGCTATTCTGAAGACGTCATTACTAAATCAGAATTGATACTTACTCTACAC
>BMAV01020934.1:45149-64375 GCA_019973955.1 Trichonephila inaurata madagascariensis | reverse complement strand
ATGGAGTAAACTGGAGCCCGGAAAAGCTATGGACTGACCTCGAGTGATAAAGACTGTCCGCCCGGCCTTGGCCTATTTAATGAATATTTTTTGAAGCTAATAAATTCTATTTAAATATATTAAAGTATGGTTGTAACAAATTTTCTTGGGTACGAATGACTGACGACGTTACAATATATATATATATCTTGTGTACTACAGCAACCACGTAGGTAGAAATTGCCAAGATTAAGAGATACGCCAAATTCTAGTTATCCAATACCATTGCTGCATGGCAATCAAGTACGTGATTTTGGATTGTTTCGATAAGCAGAGTACTCATTTTTACTACAGCTGCACGATTTATGTACAATATTTAAACTATTCTTTTATCTATTGCATTGAAACTTATCCTCGGATCCCGCTTAAAACTTTTATGTAGTAGATAGAAAAGCAGTTAAACTTTAAAATATAGCTGCTTGAAATTAATGCTTTATTGTAAATATCCCACGAAAAAATCACGAACATGGTTCTGAGATGGTTTACAGGTGCCTTATATTTTTTATTATGTAAATGAGTTTTATAGATCTTAAGACAAACTTTGAAGATTAGAGAATTCTTCGAAAAGAAGTCATTTTCGCATGAGAATATGTGTAGTCATAAATATATCCAAAAGATTAAAGGAGAATATTGTGGAATACTGGATATTTTTCTCCGTCATTTATGAATTAATTCTGAAGTTATTTAAAATTTTGATTTTTGTGAGATAGCCTAACATGTGAAGTTGATTATGTTAAAGCTTGATTTTTTTTTAATATATACATTCTCTGTTAGATGGGACACACAATATGGGACATGTTCAACATATAAGTTATAATATATCTAATATGGGGGGAAAATCGTCTATACCCAGATTCGTAATAATAATTTGTCGCTGAGTCAAAGTACTTCCGTCATAATCTTAAACTTTTTTTTTAACTATAGGGACGTGGAAGGTATCTTCTGTCACATATTCTTATTTGAAGACGGTGTGCTACGTATACCTCATATGCACTTCAGGTTCTTTAAGATATTTTGGACTGAACTTCTGAGAGTTTTAAGGTAAGTGAATTCTTAAGTAGTTTTTAAGCAGATATTCTTAAGCAATTGCTTAATTTTTTTAAAAAACGAATATTTGTCCTAATCTCTGTGAAAAACATAAGTAGCCTCGACTTCTCTGAGAACAAACGTACAGAAGGGCGTTGAAAACAATAAGTACAAAACGTAATGGTTCTAACAAAACGTAAAAAGAAAAATCCTTCCCTTCATTCTACTATTAGCTAACAAGTGCCGATCCTAATCTATCTAACCAGGGTAAGGCAACTTACCTATACCCTGTTCATCGCTTTCTTTCCTCAAAGCGAAAGATCCGGGAATCTCTTGGGAGAGCCTGCCCTGGCGCTGGTAGAAACCAGTGACCCCCTTCGATCTCCGAGGGGATGTCGGGCTCGAAGACCGAGAGCTCGTGGGTGGTATAGCAAGCAGAGATTCCAACACCTGAAGCACAAAAACGCACTCAATTAACAACACTTTCCACACGTATTCAAGCCGCAAGCAAGCCTAAGCAGATCTAACGCTATAGTCTAATTTATTGCCACTGTTTCTTCCCAGTGCATCTTAGAACAGCTAAAGAATTGAGCAGCACAGCTGTCTTTAAAAGACGTGCAGTTTCTGGCAGCTCTAGCTTGTTCAGTAGCTAGTAATTGAAGCGGCAATTATATAAGAAATTTGAAATAAAAGTAAAATATTGTACTAAGTTAAATTAAAATAAGATCAGTTTTAGTTTTTGTTCCCTGCAGAAGGAAATTAGTTACAACGTCAGAGATGCTCTCTAACTACTAATACCCTTTTTCGAAACTAGAGAACGTTCGTCAAAAAAGTTATCATTTGATCATGTATTCTTCAAAAGGCAGAACAGAACTCCTTTTCCCCCGTAACTCGTGTTTTCTTTCTCATAAAGGCAGTAGCGTAACGTACCTGACTTTGCAGGAGGACCCTAATATTCTCCGTTACGCCACTGCAGAAAGGGGGTGAACGTAAAACGTTTAGATAACTTATACACCTCAAGAATTAAAGGGTATGTTCTTTTGTTGGATCAACACTTAAAAGGCTATATATTATACCCCTTCAAACCAATTCATAAAAGGCTATTATAAATGAACGTCATTATGAGCCGCTGTCATATGATATGCGCAACATACGTATTCTGCCGCATTTTCTGCATTGGATTACAATTATCCTTGAGGTCCAATTAAATTTAATGCGCATCAATCCTAATTATTCCATGCAAAATTTTCGGTGGAATGGAATATCTAATCCGCAATCGAATCCGTGACTAGTTTAATTAATGACTCTGTTACAAAGCTACAGCAGTTCTTTAAAAAAAAGTATTTTGAAAAAGACCTGCATTTTATATTTTTAGTACAATTTTCTGTATAATGTATTTCAAAGTAAAACTTTATCATTATGTCATTTTTGGCATCATTTTATTATGTTGTTTAGAGCTTCATACAGACTTAAATAGAATGTTTGGTTATTCAATATATAAATCTCATTTCATGTTGGGTTTTATAGAGCATTATCTGCCAAAATGAGTTAACTATATTTAACATTACAAGGAATTTATAGCAATCTTATATCATAATCGATATAAATTCAGGAAGTACTAATTAAATAATGCTATGGATATTTTGTTTGGAAAGAGGTAGTCTAGTTCTGAATGCAAAATACTTTTATCAGATAATCTGTTTTACATTAAAAAGGAATTTTGTTTCTTCATTAGATGAATGTGTTATTTTATTGCAGTAAAGTGCGAAAAAAAAGTTCCTTTAATTAAACTTCAAAATATTTTTAAATTATCAGAAATGCAATGCATTCATACCCCAAAAGGCAAAAATAAAATAAAAGGCAAAAGGCATAAATGCAAAAGAATTTTCTTAGAGCATTTTTAAATAAAACAGAGATAAAAGAAATATATTTTTTTTCACCTAAATATAATTTTCCTGAAAGATAAATTAAACTCACGTTAAGTTCTTAAAGAATTACACATACATATTTTTTAAAAGTCATACATATTATTATATATGAATATTTAATGCATAAAAGCATTCAGTATACGAATGTTAAAATAATAGTAGTAAAAAATAGTAAAATTTCTTTAATTTTTCAATTTCCAAAATTTTAAATTTCTTTTGAAAGTATATTTCGAAGTAGGATAGAAATATATGTGTATGTATAAAACTAAGTTTGTTCTTATTTTAAATAGGATAAAAAAAAAATTTCAAAAAAGGAACTGAAATTTATATTTTTTATAATCATGTTAAAAAAATTAAACGTATTAAATAATAAACACAAATTTTTCTAATCTTTTGTGTTTTTTATTGAGATTTATCTAGGAAGAATTTCCATTCTTGAAAAAAGCTCTGGAATCAAAAAATCATTTTATTTTATCTTTGAAATAGTAAGTTTACCTATATGGTACGCCCATGTCTGAATTGACACAGTTAACAAAAATGCATACCAATACTACTGATACAGTAAAACGATGGTTGGGGTAATCAAAATATATCAAAATTTGTTTAGAGATGTTGATAAAGTTTTTAAATAGATTATCTGTCAATGTCATCGAGCTCTCATGGTAATCAAAATGTTCCCGAACATCACGACATTAATTTTTGTTCTGGTTCTCACCTCTTCCATTGATGCAGACGATTTCGAATCCTTCTCTCCTCTGCTAGTGGTAGCCGAGCTGGAATCTGTTTTTGAGTCTCTCCAACTGCTTGAACCTCCCGACCTTGAGTCCCTTCTGATAAAGCCACTCTCTTCGGAATAAGCAGACGAACTCTTTCTAGAAATTTCATCCCTGGGCACTTGTTGGGGGATGTCCGCTAGAACCGTCTGAGAGGGTTGATGGAGGTAGGTCGAGCCCTCGCTCTTGTCCTGATTAGAACCTTTAGAGCCTCGGCGAGAGCTTGCAAAGAAGATGGGACCTTGAGGACCTCTAGGAGACCCCGTGGAATCTTGGGAAACTAAAGAAACAAAGAAGATGTTTAGTATATATTGAAGCATTTGATTCGTGATGTGTATTCACAATTAAATTAAGATTATCCATTTGTGAAGAAGCCTTTTCTGGAAGGTTTTAACTATAAAAATTAGGGATAATCGAAACGCGAGATTTCCAGGTTAACTTGGAAAGCGATAATTTAGATTATTTTTTAGCTAAACCCAATCCCTTAACTCTCATAGCTTTCCTTTTCGTAAAGTTCCTCTACCTTTTATGTTACCTCTCTGTTTACGAGATCATTAAAGTAAAATAATATTTTAGTTCTTATTTTGTCTAGAGTAAGTATAAATGTTTAAGAAGATAAAAATGAACTAGTTATATAGGAATTGAGATAGCAGGTATCACTGAGGGACTCGATGCGATAGAGTTTCAGGAAATTTTTATGTCATTAAATTCGGATCTTCTTATATATTACCAATAAAAGTACAGTGGTTCCTATATTTACGTCCGAGCTTCTGTCCGATTAAGAAGTTAAAGTCGTAGGCCAGGTTTATATTTCTCAAAATCATCTTCATTCAAATGGTGTATAATAATTGTGTGTGTAAAATACAGTACTTCTATATATCTATAATTATTTCACATAAGATGAAAAGAAAAAAGAAACGACACATACTCTGTGGGCCACAATCATGTGACGTATAGTCACATGAACATACAATCACACGTGTTGCCACCAATAAGCTCAAGCTCTTCGCTGTTGCCAACTTTTGTTTTTTACAGAAACTTACTTTTAAAAAGTAAATACCATAAAATCCGGCGTATAACGCGCACCTATACTTTCAGGTTGCATTTTTTAATTTTGAGGTGTATTCACCGTATAACGTGCACCCCCTTTTTGCGAAGAAACCTGAAATGTGTTAACGTGGTGCTCTTATGTTTTTAAGTCATTCATTCGATGTATTATTCCAGGCTTTCAAAAAAATAGTACACTTCTTGAACTGCAACCCTTTAAGTTCATAAAGTATATCATTTCTTTTAAAATAAACAGTATTTCGACATACATAGAAGTAAAATTTTCTTAATGCTTATATCTTTTATTTTTATTTTTAAAGCTATCATTTTTATATCCGGCGTATAACGCTCACCCCTAAATTTCGATTTTATTTTTGGTATTAAAAGTGCGCGTTATACGCCGGATTTTACAGTAATAAAAACGCACATAGATAAATAAAATGTTCTTGATTTAAAAGAATATGTATAATAAAAGTTTTTTTTTCAAAAAAAAAAAAAAAAATTGGGAAAACTTTTTGAAGAATATTAACATTTGATCATTTTTGTCGTATTATCGAATTTGAAATTTTATCAAAATTTTACGAAGGGAAGTACTACACAGGTACAAATCTAATTTCATTTCTGAATTCAATGGAGACCACGTGATTGCATTTGTCATGTGACTGTCATAAAAATTTAGTTCACTGCGCATTCTACATCAGTTTGGAAAACTTTTTGACTCTTCCAATGCAATTACGTTTCTTTGCTTAGTATTTTTATTTATTTATCTTTTACAGTCATAGGTCACTAAGTCATAAGTCGAAAGGGAAGGTGCACTATACCTTGTATTATCTAAACTGTTTTTAAATGCATTTATTTTCTTGGATAAAGAAACTAAAGCCGTTTCTTTATTCTGGGTCACAAGTAGGAAAAAGAGATAGAGAGAGAGAGAAACTGTTTTAGTGCTTTCTTTTACTCTTCAAATCGGATTACCAAGCCTGCCAATTCATCTAAAATGTATCAAGCGTTTCTTCCTGAAGGCCGCGTCAAACGGGTTTCACTGGAGAAGTTCTAACTCGGCAGAGAAGACCCGGCGCGATGTATTGCATTGTATTTTCTTCTTCTGATTTCTTGTAAAAAGTGAGCTGATGCGTATAATGTTAGTAAAAAGCAGGAAGTGTCTAAAGGCGATTGTCTAGAAACCGAGATATTCCTTTTTCCAATCAAATGCAAACTATTGTATATTACAATTTTTTAAAAAAATTGGCTGTAGTTGTCATATAAACAATTTCTTCTGTGTTTATTTATCTTAAAAACACCTTCAAAACATTTAAAAATTTGATAAAAAGGAAACTATATTCAACTAAAATATTTCTATTATAAATATTTTTGTCCTTCTAAGTAGGGAAAAATTCAAAGATATTCTGTATAAATTCTAGGTACACTTTCTCTTTCTGTCTCTTTTAATATTCTTTTGTGATACCTAGAATAAACACTCGTTTTGTTTTAGAACTGAATTATTTTAATTACATATTATTACTCTTACAGATATTTATGAGGCATGTGAATGTAGTATACATATATTCGTGAAAATGCTCAATATGATATAACTAAAGCTCAGTTTTTTAATTTATTATTTTATATATAAATCCATTTATAAGAGAAAAATGACTCACGCTCTTCCCGAAATCTCTAGAACTCTCAGACCTAAAAATTTGAAATCAGGCAAGCATGTTCCTTTTGTTCGGTAAACATCCGCTAAAAATGGAGTTTTAAAACATTGATTCCCAAAGGAGGTAACGGGGGCGCTATACATAATTAAATTCGCTTTTTTGAACTCTTAGATTTGCAGACTTGAAATTTGGTAAGCATTTTTACTTTGTCCAGTAGATATCCACTGAAAAATGTGTTTTTCATAAATCGACTTCCAAGGAATGTTACAGGGGCGTTATGGATAAAAAAGAAATCTGGTTTTTAAGCAGTTAGACCTACCAATTTAAAATTCTACTGGCATCTTTTTTTTTATGAGTAAAAATGCCGTTAATGTAAAGTTTGAGGTAATCCAACTCCTGGGATGAGGGGGTTGCTACAGGGTATGATAAATATATTTCTAGGTAAATGATAAATGTATTTATTTTTTTTAGAAACGCAGTTCCCGTCCCTTTTAAATCAACAAGCGAGGACGATTAAAGTATTTTTCAATATAATCAAAAACTTAAAATGCTAGGACTTAGATAGCAATAACCTAAAAAGAATGTATAGTCTAACAAAGTCATGAGGTTCTTAGTAAAACGGGTGCGTAACATCAAGTAATGCACATAATTAAACAGAATGTATTAAGATAAGATAAAGTAAAATAGATAATAAATTCATGTCATCACACACATACACAACATATCCTAATATATATGTTATAAACGCGAAAGTTTGTGAGAATGTTTGGTCATCTTTCACGCAAAAAATACTGAATGGATTTTAATGAAAATTTATAATAATATAGCTTATAAGTCAGAATAACACGTAGGCTATAATTTATAAAGATATTGTGTGAAATGTCCAAAATATAACGATAATTGTTTATTAGTATTATTATTTGTAGATAATGTTAGAGGTATAAACAATTCTGCCATCTGCAAAAAAGCCGGTGACAGCATATATCTCTCTTTTATGTATAAGCCGTTATTGCCAAAATAACAAACCCTAAATGTAATAAAAATTGATAATTGCACGTTGTAATGCACGTTTGGTAGTAACAAAATTCATCATTATATCAAAATAAATACTTTTATCTCTACCATACCATAAATACGAGTACAATAAAAATTAATAATTGAACGCTCTAATGCACGTTTGGTAGTTACAAATTGATCCTTATATGAAAATAAATACTTTTATATCGCTTCTCTCTCTCTCTGTGTGTGTGTGTGGTATTTAAAGTAGATAAACTTTGTCTTTCACACTACATCATTTGGACAAATTTGCAACTTTGTTTGTGGTTAGAAGTTAATTATAATGCTATAGTTTTAATTGAATAAGCAGGTATTGCATTTTTTAAGTATAAAAATAATAACTGCCGTACTGTATTTTTTGGAAGAGTAGAAAAATCACCTACTAAGAATTATGCCGCGAAAGCGTAAGTCTAATCTTTCCCAAAGCTCTAATATAGCTCGAGCTAAGAAAGTAGCTAGATTTAACGAAACGTTTCCATAAGCCAAACTGCGAAGGCTTGAACAGGCGGAGCGTGAGGCAGATTACAATTTTAACATAAAATAAATACTACAGAAAGTAATATTAATGTATTACACTTCTAGATATATAAATTATTGATACTATTTTAAGTGTTCATTACACAAAATTTGTAACAATGTGTTACTTTTGCAGAAAAGATATCAGCTTAGGAAGGTGTTTTCTTAAATAGACCCACAAGAGAGTTTCGGGGAGTTATAAATAAAAAAAAAATCCTTTTTATCAGCTATTAGATCTACAGACTTAAAATTTAACAAACCTGTTTGTTTGTTTTTTTTGTCCAGCTGAGATATGCAAAAGGTATTTTTTTTTTTCGTTTAATTTGCAATTCACGTAAAATTAAAAACTTCTTTACCGTCCAATCTGTATTGTTAATTTTTTCAATTCACCCGTGCGAAGAATGGGTAAACCAGTTAGTAAATTATAATTGCATCAAAAGTATTCTTCGTATTATTTTAAATGTTGTAAAAAGCATAAGAAAGCTCTCCTAATAGTAAATCATCTTCCTCACCTCGCTTCTGCTGTTGGGGATACCTAGTGGGTGGCGAGGGAGGGCTAATGCTGCTCCTGGAGGAAGATCTCGCATCGGGCGTCGTCCTGAACACCTTGTGGGGTCCCATGTCTTCGGCCACCGACAGCCACAGCTCGTTGTCCGTCGACGAATTGTCCGGCGAGATATCCTTGCTACTGCCGCTGCTGTGCCGCCACGTACTCCGTGGGTAGGCCTTCGGTTCTGAGTCGTACTCAACAAGACTGTGCCGTTTCTGGTTCAAGTTCAGTGAAGTACTCTGAGAACCTGGAGAAAAGAAATGAAAACTTAAGATGCTTAAACAACAACAACAAAAAAAAAAGAGTTTGTAAAAATTAGAATCTCTTAACATAAAATGTTTTATTGGCGTTATCTCTTTTCGTAAGAAATTTGATCACTGTTTTAGTGTTGGCATTTAGACTGATGTTTTGGTTTTACAAGAGTAGCAACAATTATATATACCGTAAAATCCAGTATATAGCGCGAACCGCCGTATAACGCACACCTATACTTTCAAGCTGCAGTTTTTAATTTTGGGGTATATTCACCGTATAATGCGCATCCCTTTTTTTACGAAGAAACTGGAAATTAACTTGCGCAATGCTCCAATGATTTGGAATCTTAATTCGAAGTAATATTCCAAGCTTTAGAACAAAATAGTATACTTCTAGAACTACAACCCTTAAAGTGCATAAGGTATGTCATTTCTTTTAAATAAACAATATACCGATACATGTAGAAATCCATTTTTGTTTTTATGTTCGTCTTTCCCTTATTTTTAAAACTCTCATTTTTATACCCGGCGTATAACGCGCACCCTCAAATTTCAAAGCTTATTTTTTGTGTTAGAAGTGCGTGTTATACGCCGGATTTTACAGTAATTATTGATAAAATTTTTATTGCAACAGACATTTTTGGAAAAGAATCCTAAAAAAGAAACAGCAATTATCTTCGTTAATATTTAAAATAACGTGTGTAAATTTCCAACAAATAATGTTGTTTCATACCTCACATTCTAACATTAAATTGAATGAATATTCCTTTGTCATACCTGATAAAATATAATTATTTTAGTGCGCGTGATTCAGCTATGACAGAAGACGAAAAATTTGTAATATTGGATAAAAGTATAAAGTAATGCCTCTCATTATATGGTTACATTTAGAAAATTTTGTCTAAACATGTTTCATCATTAAGAGAAAAACTCAAAAATGAATACTTAAAAAAAAAAAAATTCACTCCCATTTTTTAATCCTTTTTTTTTTCTTTCATCTATTTTTACCGTATTGAAAGCCACCCTGAAACAATATATATAATGGATCTAGACGCTTAAAATATCTCACATTTTTCTCGGTATTTATTAAGAATGTACGAGTATGTTAAAACATGCGACTTATTTTTTATTACTTTAATGATCCTAAAAAAACATTACTTTTCGTATATTAATTTCATACCTTTTGATATAAATAAATGCGAAAGTAGATGAGTTCTTATTTAAAAAAAAAAAGAAAAGAAAAGCACTTTCCAGTTTTAATTTGCTATAAAATTTGCAGATTTTCCACACCCAGTCTAAAATTGTGAATTTATATGTACCGAATAAAAACTAGGGTTTGAAAGTCGCATGCGTATTTTTTTTTTTGCTTTTTAAGTGATATGTGCTTTAAAGATATCTAAATATCATTTAAAGAAGTTTTCATTTTTATTTCCTAGTGCCCTCGAGTATAAGCAGTTAAAAGATTAATATTTAGTTCGAGGTAATGATGCAATAATCATTATCTTGATTATCGAATCAATTCTTACAAATTTCGTAAGTTTCGGTATTTAGTTTCAATTCCACTATTTTGAGGCTGTTTATATTATATTTGAAATTTATTTTAACATTTGTTAAGCCTATAAATTTATTCTAAAACAACAGTAACGCATACTGATTTCAACACCTGTTGATAATTAATAAAGTGTGAAAACCGAGGATTACGTACATTATTTAAAAACTAGTCTAATTAACTTTTGGCAAAATAATGCTTATTTTTATTTATGTGTGTTAAAACTATTGTGTGTTATCTCATCAGATGACTTTGAAAAAGAAATAGTGTTATCTTTTTGAAACACAGCCTACTTAAATAGATTCTTTTAAACACAAATGTTCCCAATCTTAACCTAAATAAGTACATGGCTTTGATTTTTTATTTATTATTTTTTTTATAAAAAAATTCCAAACTAATTCTAAGGGCAAACATTTGATTTGAAGATAGGCTTCACTTTCGGTAGTTATCAATGAATTATCAACAATCTGATGATAAAAAGGCATCCCTCCTCACTTCCCTCCTTTTAAAACTTTTCTCCTGTGTACTCATCCAATGTATTTTTTAGCTATTTATCCTCATCCCCTCAATAATCTTTGCGTAACATCAATTCTAGCATCATTCTCCTTTTAATTTTCATCAGTTTCATGCTGAAAATCAGAAAACACTTCATTTAGGTATTACTTCTGATCTTTAGATATACCAATATAGTCGATCTCCCAATTCTTCTGCATTCCTGGTCACCTAAAAGAAACAAACAAAAAAAGAAGGTTCCCATCCTCTCATCCATCTCATTATCTGATCCCAGATGAAAAATCATCCCCCCGACACCTGTACGACATCCTTCATCAACAGAGCCCGACTCTTGCGGACAGATCCTCCTAATTGCCCGCACCGAGCATTTGAAGAGTTGCTCGAGTTTCTCCTAATTGCCCGCCTAACCCACATACTTCGGGGAGAGCGGCTCTTCAGGATACATAACCGTCGACGACAAAACGTGTCCTACTTGCTCAAAAATCGATTGCCCGACCCCCTTTATTTGTTCTGAAGCAAGTAATATCTGTAAGGGGGACGTCTTGGAACATGGTGAGGAGGGATCCCTGGCGCCAGAAATCCCCCCTTTTCCGTCTCCAGGGGGGTTGGGACTCGTGTTCCTGGAGATCGATGTTTTAGGGATTGGAAATGCCTCCTTCTGTAAAAGTATGTGGTGCAGGTTTTAACACAAGAAGACATGTTTGGACATGAATCTATAGATTCATTAATGGTTTAATGGTTGGGTTTTTTTCTGGCTGGAACATGATTTAGTTGTTGATGGTTTAGATAGTTAACTCGCTTTGCTTTGTTGTTTGTAAGTAGTTTTATATGGTCGTTGTTGTATGCATTAACAGCTTTCTAATGATGTTGTATGCTAAATTAGTCTAATATTGAAATGAAATGAGAAGTAATCTCCAAATTATATGTTGGATATAGTCAAACTTTTTTTATTTCTTTTGATCCACGAATATGGATTTCTGAATTCGGAAGCAAAAGTAATTTAAGTCTTATCAGACTAAGATCCGATTTAAAAAAGATCTACAAACTCTTATCAATACTAAATATTTGCGGTGATCATTTCAATTTGAATATTTTTCATGGATGTGAAAATCGAGCTAAAGCAATATTGTACAAGAAATTGAATGAGAGTTCATTTTTATTCTGTTGAATATAAAGTTCACATTTTTATTTTATTGAATAAGAATTAAAAGTGCTCTATTTATACAGAAAATATACGTAAGGTGATACTTTTCTTATGGTAATAATAATTCAATTAAGTAAGAATATTAAATGTTTTAAAAGATAAACTTTGAAAAAATCAAGAAAAAAATGCTTTAAAAATATATCTAAAAAATGCATGGCTAAAATAATTATATTTAATGTTTTAACTTGCACGTGAATTAACTTATTATTCTAACCCTCTGGCTCACAAATTTTTCTTCTAAGTATTCCTTGACATTGACCTTGCGCAACCAAATTCGTGGTCATATAGAACGATCATGGACAGCATTGTTTCAGTCGAATGTCAAGTTCGAGCCCAGGTTTCTTAAAAGTCATCCATGTAGAGGGGTTGTTGATATACGTTAAATCTGACGGGATTAAAAGTGTTAAATTGCCATATTGTAGATGTTAACCTTGGAGCAGCCACGCGGGGAACAGAGTCACCCCAGGCTCAGGAAGTCGTTAGTTCTGGGAAAACTGTTTATTTGTTACCAATGACCTTGACGCTATCCTCCTACATGACAGTCTTCATGGGAACTTAAACGTATTTGCCACATATCTCGCTCTGTTTTAGGAGTGGCAAACGTTTCTTTATAATCTTAAGGTACTTGGTTTAACTGAGTTCCCCACGCAACCACTTTTGTTTCAAAATATTTTCTATAAACATGCTAAATTTTTCCCCTGTGAGCGACTTAGTGGTTTTGATTGCTGAGTTGTACGACTTATTATGGTTTATAAATGTAAATAAACAGAATATTAAAAAAAAAAGAAGAAAAAGAAATGGGCATCTGTGATCTCTGTTGAAGGAAGTTGAAACTGATCAAGCAAGGGAAGAACGTGCTGAAATAATGCATATTAATCATGATGGCTAAAGTAAATTTGAGAAAAGCGACGGGGACATGAAACGTTTGAGTTGAAAAGAACATTTTCAAATGCTACCTTAAGAACTCTATCAAGAAAAGTATGAAGTCACAAGTGTACCACAAGACAAACTGCACCTTGTCAAAAAGACTCAAGCAAGAAAAAGTTCAACATGCTATTTGTCGATCATCAAAGGACAATAAAGTTACAATAACTTGAACAAAATATGACAGTTTTGCCTGCAAATAACATTTCTGTAATGTTAGCGAAAAGCGTCTGTCATTTGAGTCCTTTATTAAAGTCACGTCCATTTGAACCCTTCTTTTTCAAGCTTGATTTTTTTTCTCTCCAATTATAAAAAAAAATTGAAAAATCCTTAAAAGTAGGTAAGTATACATTGTCTTGATTTAATTATTCACTGGAATAACAATACTTTTAGTTTAAAATAAAAATAATTATAAAAAAGAGGATTGGGGTAACTCTGTCATCCCGCGCTCTACTCTCTCTAATACTCTAATCCAGGGGTACTCATTTTTTCCTACTGGGCCGCATACATATGTCAGCCATTTCATACGGGACGCAACATGAAGTTAAAGTCGGGGGGAGGGGGGAGAGAAATGCTTCAGGACCAAAACATTGGAAATTTAAAATGTGGAAAATTGATCAAAATATTATAACTCCTGTCTTGCTTTTTACTCCACTGTTGTTTGTTATCTAAAAGTAATCGTTACAAATAGAAAAAAAAATATCAATTCGCACCCTTACGACATCGACAACAAAAAAGCAAAATCGATATATTTGATATCTTGTCAGAGAATTTCCCCCAAATTTTTTAATACGTTGTTCTTAAATAAGTGAATTTCTAAGAGCAATGGGTCATGACTGGGCCACTTATAAAGGCTCGGTGGGCCACATGCAGCCCGCGGGCCGCAGGTTGAATATCGCTGCTCTAATCGTTCAGAATTATTTGTTTATTTAGTATTACAAATAAGATATGCACAAATTTCTTAATATTTAAATCCATTACGACTACGTTCGGAACCGTGATTTTAAAAAAGCGCGTAAATGGATAATTTTCATGATATTTAGTGTCACTTAGGTTAGAACACAAGTATAAAATTGTTTTAAGGACATTTTTTGACTCACCTTTTTTCAAAATGTTCTCCTTTTGTGAAAAATGCTTCTATTATAATAATATTTTGCCTGCCTATAGCTCAGACCTCTGTACAGAGACTCAACTACGATTTTTGAAAAATTCACATTATTTTCAGATTTACAACCATTTGAAATAATTATCGGCTTTTTCTTAAAATTTCTCCCCTTTGTTGTCGTAAAACATGGCTAAACCCACTTCTAAGGTATATATTTCAAAAATTCTAGTTGAGCCTCTGTACAGAGGTCTGAGCTATATACAGGCAAAATATTATTATAATAGAAGCATTTTTCGCAAAAGGAGACTATTTTGAAAATGGGTCATTCTATGCTCATTTTTTGTCAAAACATTGTATTTAAATCATTTTTTATTGTAATACTATTCTTAAAACAATTTTATATACATTTTCTAATCTAAAGGGCACTAAACATCATAAATATTATCCATTTACACGCTTTTGCAAAATCAGGGTTCCGAACGTAGTCGGATACCTTAAAGAAAGCAAGTATTAACTACCTGCAAAACAACCAAACCTTCTCGACGTGTGATTATGTCGAAGTTGCTTAAATTTATATTTGAAACCAATAATAAGTTATGCAACATTTTTAAAAAAATAATCACTCTTACAACGATTACAAGCAGACTTATATACATTGTATATAAAATGTATTTAAACTGGGGAAAAAAACAGAATAAGGACGACTTTTTTGTTAAGTATTGCGTTCATATGCAAAGATATGCAAAGCAATAGAGTAAGCTGCTATAAAACCATCGGCGCTGTAGCGATTTTTGTTGGCAAGAAAAGTCTTTTTCCATAAAAACAAGTCGTCGTGAAAGAATGCCGTTCAAATGTTTTCGAAACGCTGTCATTTTTTTTAAGGAATATTTTATAATTTCTTTTTTTCAATGTTAGTTCTTGTCTTTTCAAAATTGTTTAATATATCCTTCAGCTCTTTCACATATCGACATGCATCACTGATCGCGTATTACTAATTGATTATTCAGCTTTAACTTCTTGATTAGGCAGTTTTTTTAAAATTATATGTGACGATAGAATGAAAAGCTATGCCAAAATGACTTTTTGCAGGAAATGGCCTTAAAATTTTACAAAAATTATTAAAATAAAAACATTTATGTTTTTAATAGAAGGTGACTCAGTAAACATAATTGTGGCTTATACGTTTGGTAATTTCTTCCAATGTTGATGTAATCGCATTTCTTTTATTTAATGCAATTATGCAGTTGCTAAAAACTAAAATTATCCATACAAGTGTATTTATGCAATATGAAGATAAATTCATTGCAAATGTAAAAACTAGCTAACACTGGAACACTTTTTTTGGAAAATGATAAGAATAGAATGAAATCCAAAAAATATTTCAACAAAAGAGAGAGAGAGAGAATAAGTCACAATAAAATAATATAAATGTGTATTATATATGCAATATATATGTGTATTTTCCTACTAATACACGCATGCACATGTATTAGTATACCATACCGCATCCTTTACATTTGAAGACATTTAATAAATGTACAATTTTTAACTTTAAAACTAAAATTGACATTTATTTTACTTAAATGTAGGAAACTTATTTCTCGAAAAATATACTTTATATTAGAGGTCTTAAACCTTTAACGCTCGAGGACCCTATCAGTTATTTCACAATGATCCGCGAGCCCCATCAATAAATTTACAATGATGCGTGGGTCACACGACCATGAAAAAAAATAATGCAATAAGGAAATTTAAGTAAGAAAGGGAGGTTTTTGTTTTACAAGACTATGACTGATTCTAAAAGAATAGATGTATATATCTGTTTCAAAAACGTTCAGTGGAAGTCGAATCAAAATGCTTTGAGTATTAAAGGTAAAAGTCTTTTCCTCTTCTTCTGTAAACTTCTGAGATTTTATGCATAGTCAGAATTTTATATTTAAAATTATTTAAGATACAATGAAATTTTTAAAAAATTCGTCATCTTAAGAAAGTTTTATCTCAAATGTGGATATCTAGCATATCAATAAAATGTTTTAAATATCAAGAATAACAGAAAAAAAATGACGTTTTTGTACGACAAAAAGCAGACAAGGCAATTTTTATTGAAATTGCCTCAGATTCAAATGAAAGCACACTAAAATGCCTTCAGTGGGCCGCGGGTTGAAGATGTATATCATAATAAATGATATAGATCCACTCTATGTCATAATAAATGACTCAGTAAGAAGGAGCAATCCAAATAGGGCGTAGCGTGTAACGTACGTACAGTGTAACGTGTTATTGGTTAACTTTTGGCGGACAATGGCTGAACTAACTGGAACTCCAGTCGGAGCATCCAAATAGTGTGTAATACAAAGAATATTCCAACACTAAGGCATAATATTTATACAAATGTGATTCCGTCAACCCTCGTGGACAGTACCAATGCTTTTTAGACGTATTTGCAAACAGTACGAACAGATGTCACCATTTGAGAGAGAACCTGCATTTGGACTAAAGGAGGCAGAGGGTTCAAACCATCGGATTATTCGACATTTGGGCTGGAGCGAAGTTACCATTACACGATTTTTGTTGAAATGGGAGAGAACCCTGGCACCAAAGAGTGTCAAAAACAGTGGTCGCAAAACTTTTTGACCTCGTGGACCAGTAAATTCATAATTTAATTCCCACCCCGGACCACTAATATTATCTTTTAAGTGTTAAATTATTATTATGAATCGAATTATGTTTCAATGTATCTTAAAATATAGCTTAATGTGATGAGTAAGTATATTCCACACATTTTTCTGGGGACCATTGAAATTTTCTCGCGGACCACCACTTTGGCGACCTCTGGTCAAAAAGGTAGCAGTCGACCGAGAACAACAACAGAACGTAAGGACAGAATGATAGTTCATTCGGTGTTCCCAGCCCATGATACATTCCTATCAACGATCCGGGATGTAACCAGGAAACCAGTGATGCTATGATCCCTCTGTGAACCGTGACTAAGGTCATAGAAGTCATTAGGCGTGTTTGTAGTTAAGACGGGTGCATTCAACTAGTAATTTCACGTACTGGAGTAGAATTTTTTTCTGCGATGAATCCTGCTTCGAATAAATTCCCGATAACTAGTGAACACGTATTTGGAGACATACTGAACAAAGGTAAAGTTGACTGTCATCCTTTAGACTGCCAAATAACCAGGAGTTACGATAGGGGAGTGCCATTACCAAACCCCTTTGGTTGTCATCCTCACAACACGGCTATACGTCAACAAAATTCAATGTAATGTTGCTCTTCATTTCACGGACTCCTTGGCATACATTTCACTGGGGTAATCCGCAGTTGCCTTTCTAGTGCTTGTTTTTGTACATCTCCAAATGTTCCCTGTCCCGTGCAATTGCTCTATATCTCTCCCCAATCTCCCTATTAGAGCACATTTAGGCTGTGATGAGCAGGCGTTTCTGACAGTTCCTAGATTGTGCCGATCTAAGTTGCCTATTGGAACGTGCATGGCAAGTAGTCCCACAGGAGAATATCTGCCAGTTCTACATGACAACACCCAACCGGATTGCAGCTTACATCAGGGGCAGAGGAAGTCCAATGCATTATTGATTTATCTTTGTTCTTATAGTTGTATTTCCTGAGCATTCTCTCTCTCATTTCCTTCTATACTGTTAGGGAGGGAGATATGCATCATATCTGCTGATACTATATGTACAACTGTTTATTTTTGTGCATTACTTTTATTTTATAGAGTATACTACGTATGTAAATAAAATTGTGCATTCATTTGGAATTGATTACTGTCGTCGGTTTCTTCGAACCATGATTATAGTTGATTTAATGAGACTTTTATGAATTGACAGTAGAGAGGCTTTCTTTTCCAAGGTATCTAGCATTTATTAACACATATAAATTAATTGTTTACTATAAAACCGCTTTACAGATACTCTTTCAGTTCATTCGAATTTTTTTTCAAAGCTTCAGTGAGTTGCCATTCACTTTAAACAAAATTATACATAAACAGTAACTGGTTTATCACAGATGGCGCTACAACTGTATTGAATTAATGTACTTAATACGTGTGGAGATATAGAAGAATGGAAAAGAATTCCAAATTTGATTCCTATAGCCTGATATAAGGAGATAAACACAAAAACGGAGAAAATAATAACATTTAAAAATGCCACTTAATGCAATTTATAATTTCAGGCAATGAACTTTGAGTAATTGAATCAGAGTTGATAAAGATAAAGCAATTTATATTGGACAAGATTAAGTTGTTTAGGCAACTAAGTTATATATAAATAACTTAAATAATTACTAAAAAATAATTTTCAAATTTATTTTATTTTTTTTTCGGGGTTGGGGGAGGACTGGCTAGTTGAAAAGACGTTTAAAGTTTGAATATTTCTAGATGTAATTTCAGTAATAACTTTTCCATATTGAAGGCAATGCATATGACTCATCATATGACTCAAAACTACAATTCTGGAGGGGGGGATATATACAAGATATGAGTTCCTGAGGATAAATTGTTTTCCCTTTTTTGCTTTGTTTTCCATCGGGTCGATTTTTTTTGCCATCAATCTACTGAATTCCATCCTGCCTATTCTATCTTCTTGGTACAAAGCCAAGATGCATTTGCGTAATTTATTTGAGCAATTATATCATCCATTTTTATTATTTAAAATCTTTTGAGAAGTTCCTTTCTCTATTTCAGTTTCAAAAACTGTAAGCAAAAAATGACACATAAATGTCGATAGTTAACTAAAAATTGTATCTTTTAAAATACGGTTTAGTAATTTTTTGATACACCGTAAAATCCGGCGTGTAACGCGCACCTATACTTTCAAGCTGAATTTTTTAATTTTTAGGTATATTCGCCGTATAACGCGCACCCCCTTTTTTACGAAGAAATCTGAAATATTAGTAAACATTGCTCTTATGTTTTAATTTAGACAATTCATTTATTCGAGGTATTATTCCAGACTTTTGAAAAAAAATAATATACTTCTAGAACTACAACTCTCTTTTAGTTCATAAGACAAGTCATTTCTTTTTTTTTTCTTTTTTAAAAAAAAACAGTATTTCGACACATATAG
>BMAV01020934.1:2430-15633 GCA_019973955.1 Trichonephila inaurata madagascariensis | reverse complement strand
AAAGCGATATTATATACATCAGTTAATAAATTGAAAGAAATCGAGATATTTTTTTGGCGTAAATGTAGAATGAAAATTATAAAATAGCATCACACTGGAGCAGTGGCGGGGAATGGTTTCGGTTCGAGGGCCCCATTGTGGAAGCAGATGATACCGGAGGGCCGCACATTTATAAAACGAATATGTGGAAAATAGAACTCGTGACCTTTGGCTCCGTAAGCACGTAACATACCACTAGACCAAAATGATCACTTCAGTCCAGTGGCTGTTATTGGCTTATATAGATACTGCTAGGGGTATGCGTAGCGGTGGTGAGTCGGTGGATAGGCGAATGAACGATATAGTTGTTCTGGTGAGCGTGTGAGTTGTTGCTGTTGTGTCAAATGTGTCTGACGGCTTTGTTTGCTGCGTCAAATGGAACACATTCATTAGTTAACTTTGCTTCTTAGAAAAGGCATAAATTTTACCATAAAAATCAATAAAATATGGGAAGTTATGCAACTTATTTATTGTGCTAATTTCACATCAATCACATTTAATTTTAGAATCAGTTTTTTGAGACAAATATACCCCCTCACACTTTTCTACAATTTTTATGAAATGAGGAGTGAGATTGTGCTGTTTGAGAAATTCTCATCACAGCCTGCAAGTTCATGTCAGCCAACTTGCATCTATATTTACTCTTGTTAAACCTTACAAAAATTTTTTTTATTAACAAATATAGAGAACATTTTCTGTTAATTTGGTTTTCTGACTGATTTGGTTGGCCATTATTTGCCCATCCCTGTCCTAAAGCAATACTAGGTCCATTGGCGACGTAGATCATAACTTTTCACGAGTTACACGGCGAGAAACGACAACTGAAGTAGCGCTCTGTTTTTCAAACTGCTACGACACGCTAACCTCTCATCCTCTTTATTCAGCGTGACAAGTGGTAATAAATCTACTGGTAGATATTAAAATTCGAATTAATTTGTTAGGGATTAATGGTAGCGAAATTTTTAGACTTGAGTAGAAACATTTTGTTAGTTTCACGTCTGTTTTTCAAGGTACAACTCATGAAATTTTTCTAAAGAGCGAAATTAACTTTTTTTTTTCAGTTCCTACTATTAATTCACAATCTCCCTATAATATCTTGTTCAAATTTTCAATCGTTAATAAAATACATTTTAAAGCACTCAATTTAGCTGAAATTTTATATGCAGGATTATTTTGGATGACAATAGAGTATAATTAATAAAAATTAATTGATTAACACTGATTATTCAAAGAATCACAGATACAGCCACGTTGGCATCATTTTTGGCGACTTAGCGACCCTTTTGGCGACTTGTGTTAAAACTTGAAAAGGTTTTTTTTCCTTCCATTTTAAAGCGCTCATTTGAGCTGAAATTTCCTATAAACGATTGTTTTGGGTAACAATACGATAATTTAATTATAATTAATTAAAATAAATTGACCGAAACTAATTATTTAAAGAATTACAGATACAACCACGTTGGCTTCCTTTTTAGCGGCTTGTGAGAAAAAGGTATTTTAGTTTTCACCCATCTTAAAACATTCAGTTGAACTGAAATTTTATAGACATGATTGCTTTGAATGTTAATACGATACTTTAATGATAATGAAAAAAAAAAAATTAACTGCCACTTCATATTGTGATTCTGTCCTATGTATATACATATTTATATTAATTGTAAGTATTTAATAAAAAGTAACCAGAACAAAATTTTTCTTTGTTGGTCTAAGTTGGAATTGCCTTTAAAAAATGTTTTTATATTGCTTGTTAAGTTTTAAATCTGAACTTAAAAGTTTTAATACAATGTAAACTCAACATTTAGAATTTTTAGGTTTTTCTTCTTTTTTTTCGGGAGGGGGTGCACATTTTTTTCTAAATTTACTTTTGTTAAGCAACTTGAACTTCAAAAAAGTAACAATGATGATAAAATTCTCGTTTTTCTACTTAAAAGACGACTTTTTACAGAAACTAAAACATCTCTCGGTTACTTTACATGATAAATTTTCCATTTTTCGGCCCAACTTAATAAACTACTAGACCTCTAAAAAAATTATTATTTATGACAAGCTAAATGGGCCTTTAATCCCAGACAGCCATTTTTTTCAGATACGAACATAAATTTTCCTTCGCACGACAGGTTTGGATGATGTCAAGTAATTTACGTAACCTTTTAACACGGGCCAAGCCTGAACATGATTCATTCTGTAAGTTTCGTAAACGTCTTACCGACCATTAATGAGAAGCAGAATCCGACTTTTTGGAGAGCTGCGATTTTTTTTTCCCTGGATAAATTTCAGCATTATTACTACTCAACTCTAGATACATAACATCGCATTAAAGTAAACAATTATTGATAACGGACTCGCAGTTAAATGATGAGTACATGAACACCTAAATTTCCACACATTATTCAGAGATTTCATGCAGAATTTTTATTCTGTTCGATGGAATCAAGAACTAGAGCCTATAATTCTTCATTCATGAACAATATAGTACTATAATTTTGTAATATATTACGTGAAGTTGTATAGTGTTTTAAAATAATTTTTAATATGTATTAAATGTAGTTTTTTTCAATGACAACTATTCTCAAAAAATAAATGACGAACGACCCGATATGGAAAATGGATCGTGGTTTTATTGAAAATTAAATCGTGCTTTAACTCAAGCAACCAAAAAATAAGCATTTTGAATTTCCAGTTACCGTATATTCTGGCGAAAACGCGCATCTATACTCGCAAATTGCGTTTTTTAATTTTTAGGTACATTTTTCGTGTAACGCGCCTCTTTTCTTTTTACGAAGAAACCTGAAATGTACACGTGCAATGCTCTTATTTTTCAAAGTTATTTATTTGATGTATTTTCCCCGGCTATCGAACAATGGTACACTTCTAGAACTAAAGCCCTAAAGAGAAATAAAAGAAGTGTTAAAAAGTATGTGTAAAAAAATTAATAAAAGGCGGTTAAATGCGTCGAGCTAGTCTAGAAACAGTGAATTAGTGGATAACAAAAGCATTTTATGAAATTAAACCTGACGCGAATTCAAAAGTCATTTAAAACTGTTGTGTGTCTAAGTTTTTAGACAGAAAAAGGGAAACAGCTCGTTGTGTCCCTGTAGCGTAATGGATAGTGCGTACGACTTTTAATGCAAAGGTCTCGGTTTCGAATTCCACCTGGGGTGTTCTAATTTTTGAGAATGTGATTTCTTTTAACTATACTAATTTATTAGAATAATTCAATTTAATTAATGAATATAAATAGTAATAAACAAAAATAACAGTCCAACACCCTGTATTGAAAAGAAAATGGAAAATTGCAAGGAAAAAATCGCTTTCTCTATTTTTGCCACTTAATATTGTGATTCTGTCCTATGTATGTTCATATTGATATTAATTGTAATTATTTAATTAAAAGTAACTAAAATAAAATGTTTCTTTATTGACCTGAATAAGATATGTGACTTAATTTTTTTTTTTTTATATATTACTTGTTTGATATAAGTAAGCGTTATAACATCGGAATTTATGTTTGAATCTATAAATTGTACTAAAATGTAACTATCTGCTAAGTGTTATTATCACTGAAAAAAAATACAAAATATACAATCAGTACGATATAAATATATTAATCAATACGCAAAAGTACTTATACATTGATTGTGAAAGTTGATAAAAGTGCTATGCATTACTTTTTTTAAATATTTTTTTTTAAAATAACATTTTCTACAGAATTGAATTTTAGAGAAATATTTGTAATCCAGAAATTAGTTTTTTAATATAATACATAATAGAATTCTTTTTTTTTGTGTTTGGAAAGGCAACAATTTTGAAATTCGAATACATTTTACTATTAGAAAATTTTACAGTTTAAATAATTGTAAATATTTAAGCTTACTAAAATAAGTTGCGCAAAGAACTGTCAATGACGAAGAGCATATTATCCAGAACTGAGAGCAAATATATATATATATTTTAATTTTAAAACGATTTTCTGAATGGGTATTTTTTAAAAGAAATTTTTGTTCTGCATCAAAAACAAACGTTATTTACACATTTTTTTTTTCACACACACCCATCGCATTTCACAGAAGCTTCAAAATTATACCTTCATGAAGTCCTTCGCCAATATAAGCGGAACAACAACAACAAAAAAAGATCGTGGGAGTCTGAAGTGGTGGGTTATTTCCCAAGTTTCGAAGGTCGTTGAGACGATTTTGAAACCAAATACATCTACTATAGCGAGACAGACTGATTAAAAGTCGCACAGTACGGTTACTGTTTAGAAAAACATGTCACAATTTCGAATTTATCAGTAGAGGAGTAATAGTTATCTAGAATTTAAGTTTTTTTGTTGTTTGCTGGACTCTTTCTTAGATAAGCGTTTCGTTCATGTTACGAAAAATCTCCGTGAAAGACGATATTTTGAAAGATGTAAAACAGACTTCCCCTCCCCTTTTCGTTATCATGTGGTATCGATGTGAGGTCTGTAAAAAAAAATTTAAATAAGGCTTCGAAAAAGCTTGCGGTATCTTGAAGTTATGTGACGTAGATATTTTCATTTAATTCATTTGGTAAACAGTAGTCAGTACAGCTGGATTGATTAAGACATTTCTTGTAAAATTAACCTCTTATAAAATATATGTTTTAAACTGGACTAAACAAATCATTCTGATTTTTATTCTATCACGTGTAAAAGTGACTAACTACTTTCGGAACCTTGATTTTGAAGTAGCGTATAAAGTAAGAATTTTTTGATATTTAGTGTTAGTTTAATTAGAACATACATATAAAAATATTTCAAGACTATTATTACAACAAAAAAATATTTAAAAAAACTTTTTTTTTGGAAAAAAAAATGCCGATTAACGTATTTTCAAACCTGTCCCCTTTTGCGAAAAATGCTTCTATATTAATAATATTTTTCTTATATATAAGTCGGAGTTGAGCTAAAATTTTTGAAAAATTGATATTTTCAGAGTTGCGATCAATTGAAAGAATAACGGGTGTTTTTTAAAATTTTTCTAGTCTGATGTATTAAAATATGAATAAATCCATTTCTAAATTATATATGTCACAAATCCTAGTTCAAGCACTGTGCAGAAACTTTTTACCTGTATATAGGCAAAATATTATTATACAAGCATTTTCCATAGAGCGAAATTGTTTTGAAAATATGCCATTATTTCTTCATTTTTCACCAAAAAATTGCATATAATTTTTTTTTATAACATTCGTAAAGCAATTTTTTTGTATATTCTAACTCAACTGACACTAAATATCAAAGAAATATCAATTCATAAGCTTTTTCAAAAATACCGTTTCGAGAACGTAGTCTGTCAACTTAAATGATGGGTTATATTTGTAAAGTATATTCTAAATTGTATAATCTTCATCGATTTGATTTGTAATGATTTTTGTAAAATTATTTGTATGGTTTTTTGAAAGATTAATTAAGCTAACTTTACAATTGCTATATGGTAGTAAGAAAAATTCATTATTTAAAATAGCTCCAATTTAGTAAAAGAAATATTTTTAGTGATTTTGTCGTAATCATAAATCGTGAAACATGCAAAATAAAGCTGTGAATCATGCAAAAGATAAACAAAACAAATAATAAAATAAACAAAACAAATCAAAATGTAAAGCTTTTATTTTTCAATCAAAAAAAATTATTTTTCTCTGTGAAAACAACAAAAATAATTTCCCACGTGAAATACATATATAATTTGCAATAGGAACAAAAGAAAATGAAAGTAATGTAGAAATGAACAATGAAAAAAAATTGTTCCCTTTTTCATAAATGATGCTTATTTACAAATGAAATGGAATGAATTATTCGAGATCTCTATATCGAATGGTCATTTAAATCGCATTAACGAAACTACAATCGGTTATGAAAGATAGAAGTAAATTCTTACTAAGTACTATAGTCATCGCCAAAGTTGATGGCATGCCAAGATAAAAGAAACTCTGCCAAATTGGCGAGAATTTTCTGTAGGAACTATGCCAAAGGTCATTTGGAGGGATATATGATTTTTAAGTATATATTGTCCGAAGTATAAAAAAAATACATATAAATATTAGATAATGTATTTTCCAGTTATAATAGTCATTATCAACCACAGGCTTAAAAAGTATCACATACTGTGTAGAAAATTTAAAATCCACTAACTCTTTATTCAATAAAATTTAAATAAAATGTTCTATTCCATCCTTTCAGGTATCTTATTTCAGATGGTAAGTTTATAACATGGCAAGTTTTTGCAAAGTTTATTTAAAGTTTAGAACGCGACTAGGGTTAAAAATTGCTTTTAAAAATTTTATTAGCCTAAAATGGGCTTAATTACTTAAAGATTGTTTATTTTCAGTTAAAAAAAAACATTGTATTACGAATACACATAACTTTATCACATGAAAGTAAACGCAAAAAGATAAAAACCAACTTTTGCTTATAAAAAAAAATAAAACCAAAATACCTAGAGTCACAGAGCACCATTAAGAGTGGATAAGGTAGATGAAATTGCCCGTTTAATGGTACAGAAGCTTCATGAGAAGAAAAGAAAAAGAAAAATAGATTTAAGAATATGTATCACTACACCAATATGCGCGGTGGCTCGCGTTACGGACCATTGTTTTCAAAACGCGTAATTAGGAGTAAACGCAATAAAGGTTATGGACACAAAGAAATGGGGAGACAGCTCGCTTCTTTATTACAAAGTCGTTTTTATATATTCTTAAAGAGGTTAATAACTTTTCACGATCCATTTTATATTCACTGGGCCAAAGATTTTGAATAAAGGCATTTTTAAATCAACTCATTTGTCAAAAACGATTTAAAATTATGCATTGTTGAAAGCAATTTTACCTCTATTTCGATGTTTCTGTTCTCTCAGTGAGGCAGAGTAAATAAAGGGTATTGCTTTCTTCAAATTGACTTATTTTGGCTTAAATTATAGCACAAATAAGTTTTCAAAATATCTACAATTGCTTGCTTATATAAATGATATAGTTATAGCTATCTTTTTGTGAACTTTAAACAGACATTGAATAGAACAATTACAAAAAGGTAAAGAGAAGGGGGAAAAAACAGGTAAGTGAAAAATCAATTTTAAGAGTAAGTTTGTATAAATTCCAATATTTCATAGAATATATTTTTGCCTGAAATTTTAAGAAGAAAAGTGCTCTAGATTAAGATAAGTTAAAATTAAATGCTCATAAAAAAATCGAGAATCCAGGGCCATTAAAAAAAGTTACATGCACATTGATCCAGGGAAATGTTCTAAGACCACAAATTCCATAGTTGGTTAAGTTTAAAGTGACCCTTCTTTAGAAATGAAAGATGGAAATTAAATATGTTCATGTTCTTACCAATATAATCTTATCCTCAAAACTCTATCTTCAATATTCTTTATTTTAAGAAATACGTGTACCTTATCTCAAACCTAAGCCTAAACTCCTTTAGGTGGCCGAGAATGCAATTTCTTTTTATTTTCTGGCACCTAAGCGCTAACGGATGGTTGTTCAATGTAAATTTCCATCGATTTCTAAATTAACATTGAAAATGAGACGCAATATTAGCAGAAAAACAGTTAAGAAGATACGAAGATTCGATTGTAGTTTGGATTATACAATTAAATGACCATTCTTTGAAACTTACAAAATCGGATGGGAACAATTCGAAATAAAAAAAACATGCATAAAAAAATGGTGAAACAAATATAATCAAAAATAGAGAGCGAACAGAAGACAAACATAATAATTTTTTAAACAAGAGTGCAATGTCTTATTTTTGTCTTGGGAAACAAATACTGCTTAAGTTAAGATTAAAGCAAAAGATGTCTCATTGGTCGGTTTAAATATTAAATACATACAAGCAGTGTCAAAAGAATTATAAAATTTCTCAAAACCTTAATATATTGCACTTCTTTTTCTGTTTAGGGACGACAGCAAATATCTTCAGATATTGCGCGTAAGTTCCCTTACATCGCAATTACAATTCAAGAACAGTGGAACGGTTTCAATTTTTTGTTTAAATTATCAGACTAATTCCATTGTCCTTCCAATTTGAGTCTATCCACTATTCTTAGTCTGTTTCCTTAAAATAAGTCTTTATGATAGATTTACATAAAAAAAGATTTATGCTCATAACCGTGCAATAATGCAAAATATGCAAAATTCATTTCTGGGTATACGTTCATTTTTACCCACATGGATTCATGAGCATTGGATAAATTTCCCGGTCTAACAAAAGAGTCCAGAGACATTTTTCACCCCCATCACGATACCAAGCTTGGTAGGGGAATGGAAGAGACTTGTTAAGAAAACAGACTAGAGCACCATAATCCTCCTAACAAATGAAACATGGAAATGGATAGTCTCAAATTTAATATTCAAAAATCTACCTCTCCACTGTTCTTCAATCGTCTCTTTTTTCACGGATAGTCCCATGCGATTTGTATCATCAACAGCTTCACAATAAAACAACTGCTATAACATCAGTCTTCACTATATACATTCAAGGTCATATAATCACTCAGCATTCATGTACAATCTACGTGGAAGGGCAGAGAAGCCCTTCAGAGGGTGATTCCGAACCTACGAAAGTCCCTGAGGACGTACTCACCCATGGCTGTCTGCGTGGCGCATGTACCACCCCTCACGGAGCCTGACGTGGATGAACCAGCGCGCGTACTGTCGCTGGGCACGATCCTGATGGACCTGGTGGTGTTAGGGGCTGGCTCTGAGCCATCCTTCCTGGTGCCCACGAAGGAAGACTCCATCCAAATTCTGGGAGGTGGCTGATGGGGCGACCTGAGCCTCTCGTCCGTCTGATCGAGGCTGGAGATGAGTTGGTCGAGGTTGTAGTTCCTCCTGTCGTCGTCCGTCGTGCCCGGGGACACTATCACAGTACCGCTGTACAAGGACTGGGTGTAGGAGTACCTGTCACGTCGCATCTCGACCGAGGCGAAGCGGTTGGGGGTTGCTGTTGTCGAATCGTAGTCATCTGGACCTTCGACATTACTGTTGAAGAATACGTTGGTAGTGTTCAGAGCTAAGGGAGAGATGCGGCTAGAGTCGGTTGTTTCGCTGCCGTCAGGTCTGAGGGTAGCTGCACTAGTGATCTATAAGAAAAGGAAGAATTATGCAGCGTTAGTATAATATAAACAACAGAAAAATACAAACATCAGTGAATTACATTAAGAAAAGAAAAAAAATAAGGACAAACTGTGAATAGCATTGCTAAATGTAAAAAAATCATTGCCATTACGAATGCAACAGTCCACAGAAATGCAAGAAAAACTTTATTTCAATTTCAGCACGTAGCAAAATAATGTATCAATATTGTGATGAAATAATCTTACAATTATGAAATACGTCGAGATAACGAGACACACAGTATGAAAGTAAAGGTATTTCGAAGTTCAACTAAATTTAAAAACTACCTCATCAAAAATTAGGATCTGCACTCCATTTTGCTGAAGTAAGAGGTTAATAAGAAATATATGATGCATTTTACCATCTGTGCGCTGTGGCATATCCAAGGGTGGGCTTGGGGGGGGGGGGGGTCAAACCTCTCACATAGATCAACAAATTTTCAATGATTACTACTCTGTGTGCTTTTGCAAGTTACTGTCTGTGTTTCTTTTACAACTTATATATACAAAAGGAGTATTTACTAAAGAAAATTTTCAATTTCAAATGATTTTTAAATAGCTAAGCGTACATAAACGTGACAACATATAATGGAGCGTTAGATGACTTTATAAAACCGTTTTATATTTTACATACAAACTTTACATGTCCCTAAAAATATAGAAAATACATTTAAAATATTGTATTTAACTCGAAATGCACAAGGATTCCAGCATTAAAAAGCTTCCTTCTAAAACCAAACAGTTTCGAATCTTTTACTTAAAAAACCAACCTAACGCGATCTCCTAAGAATAACTTCGAAACTTCTCGCACTAATTTTAAAAATGGATTGATTTCCTGACCTAGAACACAGACCAAAAAAGTAATTTATTCACGATTATTTCCAAATAGTTTCTCACATCAGCAATAAAATAATTTCACACATTAAACAGCCAATACTGACCCAGATAATAAAAATGATATTGAAAAGCAGTGAACTAAACAAGAAAACCCGAAAGCATTGTGATAATTTAATTTTCAGAATTACAAAGGAAACACGAATATATTTAACAGGAAAACAATTGTGATGTAATTTCCTTGTTAATGACCCCAGAATTCAATGACGGTATTGTTGTTTTAATTCTGCCATTGTTTTTTGTTTCATTGTGTGTATATCTTATGTATTATCTTACAATAATTAAGATCAATGAATGTTGGCTCTTGCCAGAGTGAAAAATATCATTTAAAAATTCAAAACAAAATCTTTCAGAAGTAAAGATATTAATGTAGATGATTTTTTCGAACACTATATGATCAAATTTACAAAATAATAGCTTCTAATGATGATTTTTTTTTGTAGTTACTGTGTCTCGGACACGGTTATTATAAAACATTACATCACTTTCACCTCCATAGTCTGGCTTTGATTTCAACTACAAAGATCACATCCACTTTTGAAAAGGCACTGAATCATAAGAGGCTAGACGATAAAGACAGGTCATGGAACGATGCCAGAGAAATAGAATGAAATAGTTTTGGAAAACTGTTGGTTTGATTTTATTAAGGTCTTGTACACAAGAACACCGAAATCAATACCGGAGGGAAGATTCAAGGACAAGAAAAGTTTTCTCTAAAGAGGAAATGTCAATGTCTTGCGTTCCATAATTCAGGAAAATATAAAAGAATTTCCATTAAAGACCAAAGTTTTCAGGTGATTTTTTTTAGAACTTATGAATTTAACATGAAAAGGGATCGGGAGGGGGGAGGAAGAAGGTTCAACTCTTATGTATTTTATTTAGAAATTAAACAGTATTGCATAGAAAAAAGCACGAAATTTCTCAATGAAACAAACTCCTTTTGTAATGTCTCTCAATTATTTTCATACTAGCCACGTCGTGTTTCGTGTTAACAGCAAACAGAATTACCTTGCTTCTCAATACAATCAATCAAACACACAGTCTCCATCGCATTAAAAAAAACTCCCCAAGAAACCATCTGTTCTAGGTACAGTGGACCACATGCGCTGTGCGTCGGTCTAAAACCAAAGGAACTTGCTTTCCTTAACACCAAATTCAGTCCAGCCCAGTGATTTCCAAAGTGGTCTACATAGACCCCCGGGGTCTATGACGACCTGCAAGGAGTCCACATTAGCAAAAATATAATTTGGGGGTACATGATGAGTAAATGGTGGCTTATGATAGTGGCTCTCATTAAAGCAGATCGTGACTAATATTAAAAGGAAATTTGATCAAGTAGAAACCAGACTTACATATTTAACAGATTTATTTACTAAATTTAATGAGGTTAATTTGCAGTTTCAAGGCGATAGCATAAATTTTATTAAAACAAGGACCCCATTTCAGCCTTTCTTGTGCCAGAATTAAGCTGAAGGAGTATAATTTTAGATGTCGCCAATATTTAAATGCCCTTTTTTTTGGATTTGAAACTAGGTTTGAGAATGTTTTGACTATCGTAATACAACAGTAGGCTATGAATTTATATGTGGTCCCTGTGAAAAAAAAATTCAGATTACAAGAATTAGGCACTAACGAAGATCTTAAAGTTTAGAAACGGATGCCAACAATTTTGACTTTAAAAATATGCCTGTTATTCATTCCATATTATGGAATATCTTGAGAAAGTTTTTAATTGTTTTTCCCAATTGAGAATGCGCTTGCCAATCTCCAAAAGAAAGAAAAAAAGACTGGACACTATTAACCGAGGAGATATTTAGGATTTAACCTAATAAGATTGATGCCAAATGTTGAAAGTTTGTTATTGTGTAGCCCCAGATTCATCCTTCCTACTAAAAACATTTGTTTGTTGCTCAGTTGTTTTATGTATTAATTAAATTTACATTAATTAATTAATTAAATTAAATTTTAACATGTGTTTTTTAAGTTTTAAACACTATACTTCATTACAGTTAAAAATTTTAATCTTTTTAAGTAAATAGCTCTATACCTGTTGTCAAAAACATATTTAAGTTGATATATTTACAAAAATTTAATATTAGGTAAGCATGGGGTCTACCCCAAACTGAAAAACCTGTCAAGGGGTCTATGAGCAAAAAAGTTTGGGAACCTCTGGTCTAGCGTTTTGCGCTCCTAAAACAAGGGACTCTCCTGATCCCTCACCGTCTTGCTCGAAGGTCAGCCATCATTCTCCGTAAAAAAACAGTAACCCACACCCGAAGATGCGGAGAATAGCGCTAAGCATCCCATAATCTACCGCCAACAGTAGCCAGACACTACACCTTTAATTTTATTGGTCAGAAAGTTATAATTGGTAACGTCGCACTCAGAAGCAACACGAGGTATTGGCGCGATGGATCTTGTTCTTTTAATCCACTGTCAAATGAAGAAAGAGGACCCCATATTTGGTAAGCTACGACAAAAAAAAAAAAAGAAATGTTAGTTTACGTAAAACCCGGCATATATGATTTGAACTTAAATCTTCATATGCAAAAAAGGAAGGGGGGATAATGGAATGATGAATGAAAAGGTCGAAAATAGGGAAAAAAATCCCTAAGGCATATAGGGGCTGCCTCCCCATGGTAACTAACGACAGAAAATTTTGGGAGAGGGGAAAACTCCATTGGATTGATATTTATTAATAATAATGAAATGTGATGGCGATTGCAAAATCGTACCCAACCAACATGAACTTGAGCCTGCTGAATGTAAATTGTATAGAAATATAAATCCGATTTCAACCTGTCTGAAGTGAAATGTCTGCTGATGTGTAACTTTTTTAATTTAACGAGTTTAGAATATGGAATTGCAAATAAAGTTATTTCTGGCATGGTGAAGTTCTGCATGTAATTTTTACATCAATACTGACATTTTAACAATATATTTTCAAATTTATCTAATTAGGTTTTCTCAATTTAACGAGTATAGACAATTTTTTTCCGCCTGTTTCACACATTTGTCTGTTTTGAGATACACTAACTATGAAATAAATAAGCTGAATTACTTAAATTCAAGCTAAATGTATTGGTAGGATCCTATTTTAGCCCACACTTTTATTTTACACATTGAATATAATGAA